>JAVANC010000024.1:21314183-21477405 GCA_033319125.1 Parnassius glacialis | reverse complement strand
GGAGTCCCTCCCATTGTGCTGAAGACGTGTGCTCCGGAGTTGGCACCGGTTTTAACGCGTCTTTTCCGGTACTCCTACTCCCAAGGCGTAGTTTCGAATTCATGGAAGACAGCTTTGGTGCACCCGATCCCTAAAAAGGGCGACCGCTCAGACCCGTCCAACTACAGGCCTATCGCCATCACCTCCTTGTTCTCCAAAATAATGGAAGCCATTATAAACTGCCAGCTCATGAGGTACCTTGAGGATCACCAGCTGATTAGTGACCGCCAGTACGGTTTTCGTCGGGGTCTATCAGCTGGTGATCTTCTAGTCTACTTAACTCATAGATGGGCGGAGGCAGTAGAGTCCAAGGGGGAGGCATTAGCCGTTAGTTTGGACGTAGCGAAGGCCTTTGATCGGGTCTGGCACAAAGCGCTTCTTTCGAAGCTTCCTTCCTATGGGCTTCTCGAGAAATTGTGAAAATGGATCACCAGTTTCCTTGCTGATCGGAGCATCAAGGTCGTAGTAGACGGTGAATGCTCTGATTTCAAGCCTATCAACGCTGGTGTTCCACAAGGCTGCGTGCTATCACCAACGCTGTTTCTCCTGCATATCAATGATATGTTGCTAACTGGTAGCATTCATTGCTATGCAGACGACAGCACTGGTGATGCCTTTTATACCGGCCGTGCCAATATTTCTCGGGAAAACGTCTCCGAGTACCGGGACAAACTTGTGTCTGAAGTCGAGTCTTTGCTTAACAAAGTCTCGGATTGGGGGTGACTAAATCTAGTCCAGTTCAATCCCCAGAAGACACAAGTTTGCGCGTTTACCGCTAAAAAGAACCCCTTTGTCGTATCTCCTCAGTTTCAAGGCACTCCCCTTACTGCCTCAGCCAGTATCGGAATCCTTGGCGTCGACATATCGAATAGTGTGCAGTTTCGTGGTCACTTGGAAGGGAAGGCCAAATTGGCCTCTAAAAAGCTTGGCGTGCTCAGCAGAGGGAGACAGTATTTCATGCCGGCACATCGCTTGCAACTTTACAAAGCGCAAGTTCGGCCCCACATGGAATACTGTTCTCATCTCTGGGCCGGGGCACCCCAGTGCCAGCTCCTTCCACTTGACCGCATCCAGCGCAGAGCGGTTCGAATCGTCGACGACCGAGTTCATTCTGATCGGCTCGATACACTGGCACTGCGTAGAGATGTTGCATCTCTTTGCGTATTTTATCGCATTTATCACGGGGAGTGCTCTGAGGAATTGTTCGGACTAATTCCAGCCGCTCAATTTCACAATCGCACTTCGCGACAAAACTCGCGTTACCATCCATACCATCTGGATGATTGGCGGTCCACCACTGTGCGATTTAGAAGAAGTTTTCTCCCTCGCACGACTTCCTTGTGGAATCAGTTACCACCAGCGAATTTTCCGGACCGATACGACTTAGGAACCTTCAAGAAAAGAGCTTACACCTTTCTAAAAGGTCGGCAACGCATCTGCAATTCCCCTGGTGTTGCGGTTGTTCATGGGCGGCGGTAGTCACTTACCATCAGGTGAGCCGCGAGTTTCAAATATTCGTTTCATTAATTAATGTAGTATAATTAAAAGAGAGGAGAATGAAAGGGTCAGCAAAGTACTTCCTAGACAGAAGCTTACCAAACAAATTGGCCATGTATTGAAGATAGACCAAATTAATAAAAATCATGACCGCCGAACGTGTGTATGTGTGGATATAAAAATGTGATAGAAGTGAGTGAGGTGTGTCAGGATCGTGAACGTGCCAAATTATCGTCTGTAATTTCTGAAAACCTCTCTAGCTTTCAGTCATCACATTTGATATATGTATGTATAATATTTTTACTTTATTTTTTTATAGTGTAAATATCATTTTTCATTGTTATAATGGGCAAAGTCCATAGTGAGCTAAAAGCACTATTGTGTACACATCATCTTCACTTACTTCAATGAAGCCATTAGTAGAGTATCAATTTTTTTTATCTACTTGGGTTAAATTTATTAATATTTTCCTTTCTTAACCATATAAATAAATACCCATATTTTAGTATATTCAAAATCCAAAATACCTAATATTCCGATATTTATTGATCTTTTAGAAAAATTATATGTTTTTTATTACAATCTTAAATGAGTTTCTGTAGTAACTCGAGGGTCAAGTGTTTATCTTTAAGTTCATTAAACTAACCAAATAGAATATTCACTACCCCATATCATCCCGTGGGTGTCGTAGCAGGCGACAGAGGGAAACAAATGAGGTGATGGGTAGCAGCATCTTCCTAATAACGACTAAAAACAAAATAACTGCGGTTGACATCCCGCTTGCCAAACGTAACAACTCTTCCCCCCATGAGGCAATATATGGGGTGCGAAGTCAGAAGTCCTCCACGTGTGCCTGGTAGTTGCGGGTCCCTCTCGATACGTCTGGAGGGAAGAGCAGCTACTGGGCCGTTGCACCCTGGGCGCGGCAGTAATCTTCCTCGAGAAATGAGAAGAAATTCTTATTCCTTGGGGAATGTTAATGCCGCGGCTAATTATTCTGACATGGGTGGGGTCTGTCTCGGACCAACGGTGCGTTCCTCTGCGTGACCCTCTGATCAGCAGAGGGCATAGCAGAGGAGTGAGGGCGGGCTCGGTGTGCACTTACCCTGCCTCCGGGCAGACAGTGAAGGATTCATCCTATGCTGTCACCGCCGGTCTCGTAATCCCATCGAAGTGTCGTGGATCATGTCTCGCGGCTTTGATAGGGACCGAGGGTCTTGGCTTAACCGCCCGGACCGCGAGGGAGAAAACCTCTATAAAAAGTTACCTTCCCAGTTCTCCCGCAAGCGGTCTAGTCGGGATGGCGACCAGGGGTCGTCAGCCAGTGAAGAGGAGGCTTCGGCCCGGAAAATCCCCACCAACAGGCGGGGCGGGCTGAGAGGCAAGGGGAGGGGCCCTCTGACATTCAGAGGGCCGAACAAGCGGCAAAGCATGCCGAGGAGGGGAGCCACCCGGGCGATACGGCTCGGGTATCAGGCGAAGAGACGGATGCGACTGGCGGCTCCGAGGTGGAGCGTAAGGCCAGATTCGTAAAGGAGGTGGAGGCCGCGATCAAGGTCATGGCCCACAAGCAAAAGGCCTCCTCAAAGTTAAAGGCCATTCCCGCGGCCTCCGCCTCCATCATGGCGGCTGCGGAGGCCAACTTTGTTGGGGCCGAGCCTAATGCGAACGAGGTAGCGAAGCTGCGGGCGGACGTGGCCCGCCTGACGTCCGCCATGGAGACTCTCCAGAAGGAGAACGAGAAGCTCCGCGCAGACCTGGCCAGTCTACGTGAGCCTGCCTCTCGCGCGGCGCCCCAGGCGCAGCGCCCAAGCCAGCCCGTGCCGGTGGAGAACCAGGTTCTGAACCTGGTCCGGCAGGAGCTGGCTGCCTTCCAACACCGGTTCTCCGTGCTGGAGGGCATCGTCCTGCGCCCCCCCTTAGGGGCAAACAAGACGGCGGCGAGGCTGGCAACGGTCTCGTACGCGGCGGCCACAGCTGCCGCATCCAGGCCGGGGCCGTCCAGCCAGCCCTCGGGCGGGGCTGCAGTTGCCCCTCCCCCCCTGAAAAGCCGGCTCCGGCAAAACCGGTACCGGCTGAACCAGCTCCGGCTAAGCCGGCGACGGGAAAGAGAGGCAAGGCGAAGGCGAAAAAAGGGCAAGGCGGCAGCACAGGGGGTGGCTGCGCCAGCCCCAGTGCCTGCGGCGAATGTGCCAGCGCCAGCGGCAAGCCAGCTGTCGCCGCCGCCGCCGCCCCCCCGGCTCCCTACACCTCCCGCGGCTGAAGCCGGTTGGCAGGTGGTCGGGGACAAAAAGAAGGGGAAGAAGGCAGCCAAAAAGGCCAAAGAGCAGGAGCGGCAGCGCCAGTTCAGGGCGCGCAAGATCGCGGCTAGGCTCCGCGCCCCGAAGACCGCAGCTGTAGTGATTACACTACAGCCGGACGCGGAAAAGAAGGGCGTTACCTACCGCGATCTGCTCGCGAAGGCGAAAGAGGCGGTGGATCTCGGGGAGCTCGGGATCACCGGGGGCCTCCGGCTCAAAGTCACCCAGACGGGGGCCCGTATGCTGGAGAACCCCGGGGAATCCAGTGGCGCGACCGCGGACGCTCTGGCTCCGAAGCTCAGAGCGTCCCTGGACGCGGACGAGGCCCGAGTGTCCAGGCCCGTCAGATGCGCAGACCTTCGCATCATGGGTCTGGACGACTCGGTATCGGAGGAGGAGTTGGTGGCCGCCGTTGCCAGGTCCGGGGGGTGCACTACTGACCAGGTCAGGTCAGGCGCCATACGCCCGGACCAACAGGGTATGCATGCCGCCACGGTGTGCTGCTCTGTTACGGCGGCCAAAACCATAGTGGAGGGCCGAAGGCTTCTGGTGGGCTGGGTCTCAGCGCAGGTTAAGCTGCTGGAGCCCAGACCTCTGAGGTGCTACCGCTGTCTCGTGGGGCACCACGTATCTGTGAAATGCGCCTCGGAGGTTGACCGCAGTGGCCTTTGCTTCCGCTGCTGTCAGCCCGGACACATATCGGCGACCTGCTGCGCCACGCCGCACTGTGATGCATGTGCGGCGACCGGCAAGCCAGCCGATCACCGGGCCGGAAGCAGGGCCTGCGTGCCACCCGCCAAGGCCAAGTCCGCGGGTAGGGGAGGGCCCTTCGCCGCCACCGCCTCTGTGGCCACCGCCGCAGCCGCAACTGCCGCCGCCGCCGCTGTCACTGTCGCTGCCGCCGCCGCCGCGACACCGACGCCCGCAGAGGGGCGCACCGTGGAGGAAGCTGAAATGGAATGCCTATAACGGCCCCATTAAGCTTCCTCCAGGCGAATATCAACCACTGCGCCTGCGCTCAGGATCTGTTGCTCCAGAGCATGGCGCAGTGGTCGATTAACATCGCTGTGGTCGCTAAACCGTATTTTGTCTGGCCTAGGGAGGACTGGGTGGCGGACCTTAACCACTCAGTGGCCATCATTTCTTCGGCCGCCGCCGGTACCCCGACCCTTGAAGGTGTCAGGAGGGGTCAGGGGTGCGTAGCAGCATGGTTCGGGGAGTTCGTCGTTGTGGGGGTGTACTTCTCCCCGAACCGATCTCTCGCCGAGTTCCACAACTCTCTTGCAGAGCTGAGAGCAGCCGTCGTCGGAAGTTATCCCCTCCCCGTACTTGTCCTCGGGGACTTCAATGCCAAGAACTTGGCTTGGGGTTCTCGTCGTACAGATGTGCGGGGTAGGATGGTGGAAGACTGGGCTCTGGAGACAGGCCTGGTCGTCCTAAATCGGGGTTCTATCCCCACGTGTGTGCGGATGCGGGGCGAGTCGGTGGTGGACATTTCGTTCGCTAGCCCCGCTCTGTCGCCGCGTGCCATTGACTGGCGTGTCATGGAGGGGGTGGAGACCTACTCCGACCACCGGTACATCCGGTTTGACGTCTCCACCCAGCCCTCGAGCGCGCCAGTCGAACAGGCCCCGAGTGGTCCGCGTTGGGCGCTGAAGCAGCTGGACCGGGAGCTCATCCTGGAAGCCTCGATCGTGCAGGCCTGGGTGTCATCACCGGACAGGCCTGCCGACGTCAATGATGAGGCAGGGTGGTTCCAGGAGGCCATGTCCGAGATATGTGACGTGGCAATGCCCCGCGTCCGGCCAAGAAGCGCCCGGCGTCAGGTGTATTGGTGGTCGCGTGAGCTGACGTCACTGCGCGAGGCGTGTGTCGCCGCGCGGCACCTGTACACCAGGCATCGCAGGCTCCGCATTCGTCCACCGAATGCGGCATCCATTGAGGCGGAGCTGTACGAGGGATACAGAGTGAGAGTGAGTTGAATGAAACTAATTTTACGGATTTTATCGCGTTTAATTAACTTATTTTATATTTCCGACGTTTTGGTTGCTTTCCAGCAACCGTGGTCACGCGGGACTGACCGTGACACTCAAAAACCAATTCAGCCATTAGCCAATTTCAAGCATAAATATACTAGCTATAGAAGCGATGTGCAAGCATAGCACTCTCCATAGCTTGATGACCAAAATTTAGCTTCTTATACGGCAGTGTGATTATTATGTAAAAATATTTTTTAACATTTTCCTTCTCCCGCTACTGTATAGTGACATTATATTAGTTTATGCTGTTAGTACACCACTCCTTATTTACTTAATAAACTCTAGAGCATATAAGGCAACTGTTTTATACTTACTCATAAGAATAGCATACACTTACCAATATTTTTTGTTTTAAAGAAGTAATAACGATTTTTAAAGTTTTATACAATTAGATCGAAGTGATACTCATACTTAATACTATTAGAGTATTTTTTTAATTTGTGGCACCAAAGGTTTTCAAATTACTCAAACATATAAAATTTCTCATTTAGCCATTATAAATCGAAAATGAAAAATCATGGGGAATCAAGGTATGAATTATCCACCAAACTTGCACCGAATAATCCCTTTTTTGCATTGGCGGGTATGCGTAGGCATTTCTCTGTGAAAAAAAAAGGTTCGGACGAAGAATTATTTCGTCCGATTCTTTTTTTTAAGTTAGGTTGTACGATTGCATAATATCACCGTATGTTATAGAGTCATTTAACGAGAAAAGGCTTTGGTAAGTTAATAATTAAACTAAATAAATTTGGAGTGTGTGAATATACACAAAGTTTCTTTTTCTTTGCCTCATTGTCATCATCATCATCATTAATACAGCCCTTCACAAGTTCACTGCTGAACATAGGCCTCCCCCAAAGAATGCCACAAAGCACGGTCCTGAGCCACCTGCATCCATCGACTTCCTGCATATCTTACCAGGTCGTCACTCCATCTAGTGGGGGTACGCCCTACACTTCGCCTGCCGGTACGAGGCTGCCACTCGAGAACCTTTCTTCCCCATCGGTTGTCGGTTCTTCGAGCTATATGGCCGGCCCATTGCCACTTCTGCTTACTAATCCGTTGGGCTATGTCGGTCACTCTGGTTCTACTGCGGATATCCTCATTTCTGAGTTTATCACGCAGATAAACTCCGAGCATAGCCCTCTCCATAGCTCGCTGAGCGACCTTGAGCCTCCTCATTCGGCAGCAGTGAAGGACCACGTCTCAGTTCCGTATGTCATCACTAGCAACACGCACTGTGTGTACAGTCTCATTTTCAAGTTTTGAGGTATACCTGACGAGAAGATGTGCCGTAATTTCCCGAACGCTGCCCAACCGAGTTGAATCCGTCGATTGACCTCTCGGTCGAAGTTGGACTTACCTAGTCGGACTATTTGTCCCAGGTAAACATAATCGTCAACAACTTCGAGCTTAGTGTTCCCAACAACTACCGGCATAGGTGTGACATGGACATTAAACATGGTCTTTGTTTTGTCCATGTTCATCTTAAGACATCCGTTGGGAAACACTATTGAGGTCATTGAGCATAGTGCTTAGGTCCTCCAGTGATTCTTCCATAAGGACTATATCGTCGGCAAATCGAAGGTGAGTGATGTACTCGCCATTGATGTTGATACCGTATGCTTTCCAGTCCAGAAGCTTGAAAACGTCTTCCAATGCAGCGGTGAAGAGTTTCGGGGATATGACGTCACCCTGTCTTACACCTCTCTACAAATGGATAGGTTTCGTACTCTGGTTCTGTACTCGGATAGCCATCGTAGCCCTACTGTACAAGCACTTCAACACTTCGATATACCGACAGTCAACTTAGCACCGCTGAAGGGACTGCAGCACCGCCCAAATTTCGACGGAAACAAAGGCTTTCTCATAGTCCACATACGCCAGACATAGTGACAAATTGTACTCCTCGGACTTCTGTACAATTTGCCGAAGGGTATGTTTGTAGAAACCAGCTTGTTCGGGAGGCTGGAAGTCGTCAAGTCTGCGCGCGAGATGATTCGTAATGACTCTCGAAAACAGCAAGTAGACGCGGCTCAGAAGGGAAATCGGTCTGTAGTTCTTCAAGAGAGCGTTGTCACCTTTCTTGAAGAACAAGACCACCGCACTTCTGCTCCACGCCTCCGGTTTAATGCCACCATGGAGGACGGAATTAAAGAGCTTCTGAAGGACTTCAAGTACCGGTTTTCCACCTGCTTTCAGAAGCTCCGCTGTAATTCCATCCTCGCCTGGGGTCTTGCTGTTTTTAAGATGCTGAAGAGCCATTCTAATCTCCCTTAGACTGACGTCCGGGATATCATCGGAATAATGTCGGATAAGACTCGCTCTTGGATCGTTACTCACATTTGCGTGCGGCTCCAACGATGACGTGTACAGCTGCCCATAGAACCTCTCAATCTCACTAAAAGTCTCAGGTGCCCCGCAAACGATGCTGCCACACTCGGTCTTCAGCTTTGGCAGTTGTCTCTTTCTTGCAGACAGATCTCCGGCAAAGACTTTAAAGCCTAGGTTCCTAGGTTCCTAGGTCGCTTCTTCAATACGAGCTGTATTGAAGTTGCGTAAGTCCCGCCGCATGCATTTGGAGATCTGTCTGTTCAGTTGCCTGTATGCTGTCAAATCTGTTGAAGAATGTAGCTTCATCTCCCGTCTAACAGCCATGAGATTAAGAGTGTGATCGGAGAGTTTTTGTGTTCTTCTGCAGCGGGTCTTGCAGAACTTAGCTCCGACCGCATGGACAGTTTCCACGAGCTTGTCATTCAAATCGTCCACTTCATTGCAGTCTTCTAGGCACTGAAAACGGTTTTGTACCTCGGGCTGAAAGGTTTCGGGACTTTGGATTAGAGCACCAGTTGGACGGAGCGTTGATTTGATTAGACGAGACCTCTCCAACTTAACGTTTAGGTTCAGTGTGCCTCTAACCATTCGGTGATCGCTGCCGGTTTTCACCCTCGCTATCACTGAGACATCACTGAACAGTTGTCGTCTGGTCGTCATAATGAAGTCAATCTCATTTTTTGTCGAACCGTCGGGGCTTGACCAGGTCCACTTCCTGTGGGGGCCGCTTCTGGAATAAATAGTTCATCATAAAGAGTCCCTCTTTCTCCATGAATTCAGCCAGCTGCTGGCCCCTTGGGTTCCGTTGCCCTATTCCAAATTTCCCTACTTTAAGCTCACCGTTCTCTCTTGTGCCTAGTTTTGCATTGAAGTCTCACATTAACACCGTATACTGGGTTTTGGAGGAATGCATGGCTCTAGAGATATCCTCATACATTTCCTCCACCTCCTCATCGGGGTGTGCCGAGGTTGGTGCGTATACCTGTATGACCTTGAGCGAATACCGTTTGGTGATTCTGAGTATAAGGTACGCAACCCTCGTCGACACACTCTCAATCTTTACAATGTTGTTAACGAGAGACTTGTGGACGATAAATCCGACACCTCCTTGGGACAGTTGGTCGCCTTCCCGGTAATAGAGCAAGTTGCCGGATTCGAGGATTACCGTGTCCTCCCCGTCTCTTCGGACTTCGGATAATCCTATAATATGCCAGCGTAATTTGTCTATCTCTTCTTCGAGCTCCACAATCTTCTCGTCAGTCCTTAGGGTGCGTGCGTTGTATGTTGCCAGGTCGAGTCGTCGTAGGTGGCAACCGAACCTCCACCGGAGATTCTTAGCACCTCCTGCCCCGCCGTTACCATGGTCGCCACCGTAGCCAGGAATAGCGGGTCCGCCGGGGACTGGGGGCCGTCTCTTCGTAACTTTCATCATGGGGGGTATATTGCCATAGTTGCCACGCTTGGCGAGCGGGTTAGAAACCGCAGTTTTTTATTGTATTTTGCCATTACCAGGAAGATGCTGCTGCCCATCTCCTGCCTTTTTCCCTTTGCCGCCTTTTACGACACCCACGGGAAGATACTACCCCAGTGGATATTCTTAACCGCCACTACACGGCAAACCTTCCTCATTTAACGTGCCTCATTGTAACGTGGGGCAAATAAAAAAAAAACGTTGTGAATTAGAATATTAAGTAAAGACGATGAAATTAGTAAGATTATTTCTTCTTATACGTGTTACAGTCATGCCACAGCTATATTATGATTGTAACACAAATAGATCACATAAATCCAGCGTAAAATAGCAGCTTAATGCTGTTGTGTTTCGTATGGTGAGTGTAGAGAATCGAAGACATTTCAATAAAGGAATACATTGTGATAAATGCTGTAATTCATAGAACGACTGTGAGCAAGTTCTGGCTGATCTTTTTGGCTTTAAATATTTGGCCCATAACCTAACTACTTTAAATGAAGCCGTAGCCTTTTCTTTCTGGGCATACCATGTAATGGATGATTTTGATAAGTCATCACTTAAATTTTAATTCATTTACATATTACAGCTTATCAAAGTCAACTACCAAACGTCGGTTTCACTTTATTATGCTTTACAAAATTAGAAAAGTATGCAATTGGATACTAATGCACAGTTTTATCTTTTAATTATTTTTTTGTTTTTACCCATGTTTTACTTCGTTCCACAGAAACAAATATTTAAACAAACAATGCTGTTTACGGTTAGCACTATACAACGAATAGCGCAAACCGTAAACAGCATTGTTTGTTTTCCTTGCACTTCCCTTTGATGTTGAGTTTGCATTTACGTGGAATATTGTTTCCGTTGAACTCGAATTGATAAATTATAATTTTTTAATTTTGTGTAAATAGTCTTAACATTACTTTTGTAATATCTACCTCCATTCTATGCAAATATATAATTATGAATTATAGAAAAGTATATTTTAAGTAATATGCTGTACAGAGGCAGCGTAAGAAAATCTATCATCGTATTTCTTCCTGTGGGTGTCATACAAAGTGACTATGGTAAATGCCAGAAAAATCTTATGGTTTGCGATATATGGCGGTTTAGCAATCTCATTTGCTCCAGACTTAAAATACTCAGAGTAGCGATGCGTCAGATTCAAGTGTCCGATACGCAAGCAAATTTTACTCCCTATATTTCGAGAAGCTCGTGTTCAACAGGGGGGGCTTACTACTTATTACATAGAAATATCTTTAAAAAGAAGAGAGAATATAGCAATTATACATCGTGTTAATAAAATTAATAAATATTTTTTGACATTAAGCGAACCTTTAACTATCTAATGAGACATTGAACAATGGAATGCTTACAGAAACAGAAACAGAAATAAAAACAGAAACTTTTTTTATTCAATTTAAATTATAAATAATACTTACTGAAAGTCACTCTTATGTTGAAATTACGACTGGTTCTAAAAAAACATTTCTTTCATGGGAAGAACCAGCAATAAACTCAGCGGGATGTATACATAAGTCGGAATCTGCCTAGATGAATCGACACAGGTAATACAGGTGAATGTAGAGTCTAATGAAAATGTTCGTGAGGTAACGGAAATTGGAAATCTCACGTCTCGTTGTAATTAAAGCGAAATGTTATTTTGAATTTCTTATTGCCTTCACTATTGTTCAAATTCTTAATTTTATGCAATTTTCTTTAGTCTCCTTTTTGCAAAAATACTAAAATTATTACTATCATATCTGAACCAATTTTATTATTATACAAGTGCTAGGACTTAAATAAACCTTCAAATTCAATAGGTTGGTAACATCCAAAAACAGCGTTTTGTACAATTTATTTTATTTAGTGTTGAATTTATGTGATGAAAAAACAATATTAAAATATAAAATAGATACTTTCCTCTACGTACGCAACTGATGGAGTCTGTTTGCGTCTTGGTATGCAGTTTCTTCTAGGCCAGTAAGTATATACAGAAAAAAGTTAAATAATGAATTTGCAGTCACAAGCGGTAACAAAGGGCTTACATAGATTTGATTTGAAAATAACTCTCTCTCTCTCTATCTTTACCCCAGCAAGTGTTCAGATATTATGCCTTTATCTTCTAAGCTATCAGACAGATTAACCAATAATAGAAATTCGTGTAGTGGCGGTGTTCCGTGTAGTGGCGGTGTAGGAATATCCTCTACTACTTTGGTTCCGTGTGTGTCGTAAGAGGTGACAGAGGGTAACAAACCAGGAGATGGGCAGCAGCGTCTTTCTGATAACAACACAAAATAATAAGAAACTGTGGCTACCAACTCGCTTGCCAAGCGTGACAACTATGACAAAAACCCCCCTATGAGGCAAAGTATCGAGGAGGCCTATTTTCAGCAGTGGACTTTTATAGACTATAATGGATTCATGGATGAAAAAAAAACTAATATTTTTTGATTTTTATGTCTGACTGTTTTTTTTTGTTTTTTACAAATTAATTCTTATCACTTATAATAGCAAAAGTACTAATTCCACGCGAACGAAGTCGCGGGCACAGCTGGTATATTATAAAAAGATACGAAGGAGGAGGATTTCTTCCTTATTTTAAAGTTAGCTAAAAAGCAGAAAAAACAGTAACATTAAAATATTTATATCAATGTATAGAAAGCAAGATTTCGTTTAAACTTTAAGTAGTAGTGTTGTAACATGACACATCTTAACCCTTTCGCAGACCCGTGCACTATATATACGTCATTGCTATTGTCTTAATAGCGTGTCTAAAAACCGGACAGTGAAAGCGTTAATTTAACACTATTTATAGTAACTTCGTACAACCATGATGTATTGTTCCTGTAGCACGAATATATCCGTCCGGCCGAGAAAGAACCACGCTCTTCTCAAAAATGCAAGGGTAGCATAGCAGCATTTCCTGCCGTGTTTCACGGCTAATAACTAGATATTCCATCTTAGGTTGCAGAGGTGACAAATCACTAGCATTTTGATTCTGAATTGCATAGTGATGTAGCTGTCTACAGGTCACAAAATTCGCAGATCGAGGACGGTGCAGTCGTCATGCATCTTCATTTAATAAATAAAAAAATATATCAATAAGTTTTACTATAAATATTTATATGTTGTTTTATTTAATCCCCGTTCCATATTAATTTGTTTTTATTTAAAAATATATTTATTAAGAATTTTAATCCAAAATAATTGAGTATGCTAATTATTTTTTTCTGACATTTAAAAGTATTTATTATTGAAGGATAGAGGGATTAATTAGCACTATATGTATGTGAAATATTAATCTCTGATTTCAGCTGAACAGCTTCATTACAGAGGATTTAAGTACAATTTACGTAACTGTTCGTATGTTGTTTAATTGTAAAAAAGTTAAAAAAAATCGTAGATGTGTGATGTGATGTATCAAGTAAAATATACAAATATACTACTATAATATATAATCCTATAAAAAGAAAATATTATACTACTTTGCCTTGCGTATGTGGACTATGAGAAAGCCTTTGGTTCCGTCGAAATTTGGGCGGTGCTGCAGTCCCTTCAGCGGTGCCAAGTTGACTGTCGGTATATCGAAGTGCTGAAGTGTTTGTACCTTAGAGTTACGATGGCTATCCGAGTACAGAATCAGAGTACGAAACCTATCCAACTGCAGAGAGGTGTAAGACAGGGTGACGTTATATCCCTGAAACTCTGCACCACTGCATTGGAAGAAGTTTCCAAACTACTGGACTAGAAAGGATAAGATATTAACGTCAATTGCAAGTACATCACTCAGCTTCGATTTGCCGACGATATAGTCCTTATGGCAGAATCGCTGGAGGACCTAAGCACTATGCTCAATGACCTTAATAGTGTCTCCCAACGGATAGGTCTTAAGATGAACATGGATAAAACAAAGATCATGTTTAACGTCCATGTCTATGCCAGTAGTTGTTGGGAGCACTAAGCTCAAATTTGTTGACGAGTATGTTTACCTGGGACAAATAGTCCGACAAGTTAAGTCCAACTTCGACCGAGAGGTCAATCGACGGCTTCAACTCGGCTGGGCAGCGTTCGGTAGACTACGACACATCTTCTCGTTAGACATACCTCAAAACCTGAAAACGAAATTGTACATCCAGTGCATGTTGCCAGTGGTCCTTCACTGCTGGCCGTATGAGGAAGCTCAAGGTCGCTCAGTAAGCTATGGAGAGGGCTATTCTCGGGGTTTCTCTGCGTGATAACCCGCAGTAAAACCAGAGTAACCGACATAGGCCAACGGATTAGTAAGCTGAAGTGGCAGTGAGCCGGCCATATAGCTCGAAGAACCGACAACCGATGGGGAAGAAAGGTTAGAGTGGCAGCCTTGTACCGGTAGGTGAAGTGTAGGGTGACCCCCCACGTGATGGAGTGATGACCTGGTAAGACATGCAGGAATTCGATGGATGCAGGTGACTCAGGACCGTGCTTTGTGGCATACCTTGGGGAGGCCTATGTTCAACAGTGGACTTATGAAAGGCTGTAATGATGAATGATGATAGAAATATAATGAAGTTATAGAATTTAGTATTTAAAAAAAATATTTTTACATAGTACATTTTACTAAATATAATTCCAGGTTTAAAATTATTTCATTAATAACATTCCTACTTTTTAATAAATTGTAGTTCTATTTTATTTTACCATTTTCTAAATAAGATTGAATTGAATTTAATATAAAACTTAAATAATTGCATTTACCGAGTATTATTAGTTTAAAGAATTATGATTAAAATTAAAATATTATAGTTAAATTGATTAATTACATGATAACGACCGATATTTGAATTGGCCCTACATGAATTGGTTTGGTATCCATAAAGGTTTTTTTTATAGGATAGGGTGACAAACGAGCACACAGTCCACCTAATGGTAAGTGGTTGCTGCGGCCCATAGACATCTACATTTATCCTCGTTTGCGAATCAAAATATAGATGCGTTATCACCCATGAGGACTAAGATGGAATGCCTCTTTTCCAGTGAAAAGGGTCTCCGGTTCTCTACACTCACCATACGAAACACAGCAGTGTTAAGCTGCTTTTTTACGCTGGTATTCTGTGAGAGCGTGGTCCTTCCCCGGTCGAGCCGATCCATTCGTGCTACAACTATACTACTAATATAGCTGCAAGATGGCTCTAAAACGTGCAATATGTGTTCTTTTTTTCTTTTCTTTTTTCAAAAAACGTTACCCCCACACTAGGATTTTCTCTTGTTTCGTGGAGCCAGTTTACAAACACAAATTGCACAAGGACAAACATCCAGACCCGGAACAATTATTTGTAGGTTATGCAAATACTTGTTTCGTGCGGGATTAGAACCCGCGCCCCCCAGCGCAGCAACTCATTGCTAAGCGACTGCGCCACGGAGCCGTCAAGGTGTAAGGCTTCGTACCTTTCCCGTGGCACTTTAATCTACTTAAGGACAGCTGTTGTTACTTCAAAAGTCGAAGAATGTTGGTGAGTCAACCGTCAAATGCCTCCTGTACAACGATCAAGTCATATTTTTGAGTTATCGTAAGGCGAGTTTCAAATATTCGTTTCATTAATTAATGTAGTATAATTAAAAGAGAGGAGAATGAAAGTGCCGGCAAAGTACCCCCTAGACGGAAGCTTACCAAACAAATTGGCCATGTATTGAAGATTCCAAGAGACCAAATTAATAAAAGTCATGACCGCCGAACGTGTGTATGCGTGGATATAAAAATGTGATAGAAGTGAGTGAGGTGTGTCAGGATCGTGAACGTGTCAAATTATCGTCTGTAATTTCTGAAAACCTCTCTAGATTTCAGTCATCAGAGTTGATATATGTATGTATTATATTTTTACTTTATTTTTTTATAGTGTAAATATCATTTTGCATTGTTATAATGGGCAAAGTCCATAGTGAGCTAAAAGCACTATTGTGTACATATCATCCACACTTACTTCAATGAAGCCATTAGTAGAGTATCAATTTCTTTATCTACTTGGGTTAAATTTATTAATATTTTCCTTTCTTAACCATATAATTAAATACCCATATTTCAGTTTATTCAAAATCCAAAATACTTAATATTCTGATATTTATTGATCTTTTAGAAAAATTTCATGTATTTTATTACAATCTAAAATGAGTTTCTGTAGTAACTCGAGGGTCAGGTGTTTATTTTTAAGTTCATTAAACTAACTAAATAGAATATTCACTACCCCATATCATCCCGTGGGTGTCGTAGCAGGGACAGAGGGAAACAAATGAGGTGATGGGTAGCAGCATCTTCCTAATAAGGATTAAAAATAAAGTAACTGAGGCAAACATGAGGCAATCTGTGCGGTTGGCCTATTTTTTATAGGATAACGGTGCCAAACGTGCATACAGTCCACCTGATGGTAAGTGGTTTCTGTGGTCCATAGACATCTACATCTATCTTCGATTACGAATCAAAATGCAGATGCGTTGTCACGCGTGAGGACTAAGATGGAATGTCTCGTTTCCAGTAAAAAGGGTCTACGGTTCTCTACACTCACCATACAAAACACAGTAGTGTTAAGCTGTTATTTTACGCTTGTATTCTGTGAGAGCGTGGTCCTTCCACGGTCGAGCTGAACCATTGGTGCCACAGCCATAATATAGCTGCAGCATGGCTCTACCACGTAAAAAAATCCTATAAAAATTTTCGTAATTCGTAAAATATGTTCACAGTGGACTTTAATATAGAATGTAGCGGTAACGCCGGCATAAAGGAATCTATCAACTCATTTAGTCACGTAGTTGTCCTGAGAGGTCGCTATACAAAAAGCCAGTAAAAATCTTATAGTTTTTTTAATATGACAGTATACTTTAAGGGCAGCAGTCTGCCGCTCTACAATTAAAAGCATCAGCATGTAATCGATATTGACACATTTACACAATTCACGATTCTCACCAGATTTACAAAATTCCCAAACAGATTGTCGCTACATCTAATGGGAGGCGGACTTACACTCCTACACCTGTGCAATTCTTCGAGATACTTGCTGGCCTAATCGATCGGTCGATCTTTTTCGCTGTTCCACGATGCCATTACATTTTAAGAATAATAATAATAAATACTTTTATTTGTTAAAAATTATTTATACATGTTTTTGAGAAGCCCCAGAGAGTAATTTCCATACTCGTATTGGGGAATTAAGCTTAATTTTAAATCTTACACATATAAGAAGGTATATCGGGCGCCATTAAATGTTTCCAGGCTAGCCTTTTATTAACTGCCAAAATTATTATTGTATTTTAATTGAGCCCTGCTTAAATACAATGACGGGATATAGCTTAAATACAATTATGGTGGTGGAATATTATGGTTGCAGCACGAAAAGGTCTACTTGAAGTGAAGCACCACATTCACACACAAGAACACCAGCATGAAGTTGTAGTAGAGAAGAACTGGGGATAAAAATTGTACGTGTAGTTTATAAAGCATCTAATTAAAATTATGTAACCAAAGCTCTTGAGGATTATCGTCATTCATTGTTCTGTGTTCAATCGCTTCAATAATATCATATTAAGCTTAATTAAAACGGATATTGCTTCAAATCGTGTTAATATGAATTTAATATATACACGAATTAAAGTCGCCGGAAATTTAATTATTTTACGGTTGTAGAAATGTCATTACGATAAACGCAGTGTCAAATTATTAAATATGAAACAGTTACAACCAATTATATATTCCAATTTATCTTTATTAAAATGTAATTAATATTTACCGATATTATTTACAGTATTACGTATCTTTCTCTTCTATTCTCGAAATTTTATGCGGCTATAACATTTCAAAATACCTGTTCCGACAATCGTTTGTAATATCTAATATTTATATCACACTAAGTGTTACTCTCCCATAGATGCCACAAAAAACGGTCCTCAGCCACCTGCGTGCAACCTACAGTGCGAGGCTGCCACTCAAAAACCAATTCAACCATTAGCCAATTTCTAACATAAATATACTAGCTAGAGAAGCGATGTGCATGACAGTCACGAATTGAGGTTAAGCGGAAAAGATGTGTATAGAATGTATATCTTGTGTAATCTATAGAGATAGGTATTGACAGACGTTCATACAGAACAGGATATAACCACTAGAACCAGGAGAAGCCACTGATAGATTCATAAAAAAATATTTAAAAGTATATTTTGGAAAATTCAATAGTGCACGCCTCATGAGCGTTTCATTTAATTTTAATTAAAAATTATTAAATAATTGTTGACTTTCAACGATATAAAATTAATATCATACACAAGTCTAGATACGTTTAAAATCATGTCTATAATAGCAGATGATGAAATAGACTAGTAAAATTTTAAGCAAATATAAATCACCGTTATGAAATTATAAGTAAATAGTCTAAAATAAATACCTAGTATTAAAAAAAGCATCACGTAGTTGTCAGAATTTACAACTTAGATCGACTTTTATTTCATTATGTTTACGTGGTAGCGCCATGCTGTAGCTATATTAGTAGTATAGTTGTAGCAAGAATGGGTCGGATCGACCGGGTAGGACCACGCTCTCACAGAATACCAGCGTAAATTAGCAGCTTAACACTGCTGTGTTTCGTATGGTGAGTGTAGATAACCGGAGACCCTTTTTACTGGAAAAGAGGCATTCCATCTTAGTCCTCACGGATGACAACGCATCTGCATTTTGATTCGCAAACGAGGATAGATGTAGATGTCTATGGGCCGCAGCAACCACTTACCATCAGCTGGACTGTGTGCTCGTTTGTCACTCAATCCTATAAAAAATATTTTCCGAACTTTAATTCCCTTAAGAATATTTCTCTACAAACAAATTTCTAAAGAAAAAGGCTGACTAAACAATCCTTAACAAGATAACCAGAACAATACCTCAGTGTACAAATTAAGGGCTTTATTATGTTTTACTTAACCCATTTTCTTCACCAACAATATAATAATAAAATGTTATTTTTTTTAATGTTCGTTCCTTTTTTTATATTTAAACCATAAAATATAATTTCATGGTTATCTATGCTTATAAAAAATCTGTAGAAAAGTCGCATCTATAATTCTAATATTTTCTGTAAAAAAACAATTCCAGGGGACTAAATAAAGAGCAATGAAGCCAAATTACTGGTTTTTTAAATTTTTGTCTGTCTGTCTGTCTGTCCATCCGCCTGTCTGCGTGTCTGTGTATTCCCGATTCACGCAAAAACTACTAGGTAGATTTCCACGAAATTTTGTGTGTAGGTAGGTAGGTCATTGCAAAATTCTTACTATCCATATATTTCAAGTAAAGAGATTTTTTAAACAAAATTAGTTTTACGGATTTTATCGCGTATATTAACTTATTTTATATTCCCGATGTTTCGAGTACTTAACAGTATCCATAATCACGGGGGACTGACGTCCCAATGTTATAGTTAACCACGGCTACCTCCAGATTAAAAATTATTATTTTTGTTCCGATCTACGCAGTACGATCTTACAGTATCTTGAAGTCTTGCAGTTTTATGCTTGGGTTGGGATTTAATTTTATTAATTATAGGGTCCCAAGCAGATGGTAGCACCCAGCCATCTTCTCTATTGAAATTAGGATGTTTTTTGATTTCAATAGCCTCAGGAATCATCGTTGGAAGTAATCGGTGTTCTTTTGAGTCGCAATTTTACTACCGGTTAGTGCAGTCGCTTCATAATGACGTGACGGCTCTAATGCCGAACCTACAGTATTTTTGTAGCGTAAGCATACCTACTGCGCAAAAATAAATCGAAATGGCGTGTCAAACTAAACGCTCCGAAACCGTCGTAATCCACGAGTTCCTGGCCTTTGTTCAACAAAAATTGGACGTCATGGACCAGGTGTCTCTGGAACAGGTACTGATGACAAGCTTCACCGAGGACGAGATCATCCAAGCGAAGAAGGTGTTAGCAGATTCAGCCGTGACTCAAATCCGTCTTATCACACGTCACAGGGATGGACGCGGTAAGAAAGACCTGCAAGACATCTTCAGGCTATTCAATGAGACCGACCCTGATGACATCCCAACTTTCGTCGCGCATGATCTCAACAAGCTGCCTCCCGTGACGTTCGATCACGTAGACGTCACCAGATTGTTGAAAGACATCACCACGTTGAGAGCCGATGTTACCGACATCCGTTCCAAATTTGAGGAATCGGAACGAGCCGCAACAGAGCTGAGGAACCAAGTCAATATGTTGCACAACATAATTGCAACATCTGCAAATTCACCGCCGTCACAGAATGTAAATACGACACGCGGTAACCGGAACAGTAGTCATATTTCACCGATGATTGCGACTCCGTCACGCGATACCGTCTGTCAGCGGGTTGATGACCGAGAAACTAGGGCGACCTCGGTCGTCATTGCATCACCACCTCAACCCTTGACTGAACCCATTGGTACTCCTCCGCCGAAGCCAACCTCAAAACAAGGAAAGACGTTTGCTGATGTTGCCCGAAAACAACCGGCACCCTCTTGTGGTCGAAAGCGGAAGAATGTGGAAATAAAATCAGTTCCAGTGGTGGCCCAAGACAAGATTGATAAGGACGGGTTTACTCTTGTTGAGAAGAGACGTCGGTCGCGACCCGTCTGTAACCAGCGTGGGACCGCCAAGATAAACGCGAGTACATCTCTGCGTGCTGTGGAGCCAACTATACAACTCTACATCTCCCGTTTGGACAAAAGTACGTCGGGAGAAGACGTCTTGCGTTTCGTGGAAGAACGAAGCCGATGCCGCATTGAGGATCCGATCTCTTTGCATTTGCAGCGTCTGGAGTCTAATAGGTCAACGAACTTCAATTCCTACGTACTCCAGGTTTCTACAAAACATAAAGAGACATTCCTCGCTCCCGATTTCTGGCCCTCTGGGGTAGTGTTTCGCCGATACAGGGACGCGCCAAAGAAAAAAGTTCCCTAAATAGTGTTAAGTTATGTCTATATTTTATATATATTTTTAGGTTAAGGTATATATTGCTATGGGCCAATGTTCTTAATTTTTAAGTCCTTGATGCCTGAAATAAAGTTATTGTATTGTATTGTATTTAGCGAAGATTTGCGGTCTATAAAATCTAATGTAGTGATGGGGGCTATCCTGTACGTGCTCACAGACTGCAGACTTCCCGGAGCGTCGATTCTTCACAACAGCTGTGTGTTCTGACGTACCTCAACTTATTGTCGCTGAGTACCTACTCGAGGGTACAGTTTTTTGTTTTCATAGTTTTAATCTCATAATAGCGCCATGTACTTACTGCTAAATAAACTAAGAATAAGTAACCGATGAAATTAAAGAGAATTCTATTGAATACCTATTCTTCCAACATCAAAAATTGTCAGATTAAATATTCTAACCGGTTTCGAGATGATTTATCGTAGTTGTCACTTATATGAAAATGACTAGCAGACTATGTACACAAAACTGTGATTAAGACAAAATGTCGTTAGCTTAATATGTTGCGTGTCTATCAGCATAGTAATGTTTCACCAACTTTTTTTGTATCAAGTCCTATGTAAGTAATTGAAAATTAAGTGGACTGTAAGATTTTTATCTGTATAGGATGGAATAGTTTGAATGACTAATTAGAAGGTAGAGAGGGTCCACAATAGTACAAACGCTTCTTTTCAGTTTCTATGAGTTTTATTTAAGCAAATACGAGAGCCGTGTAGCTTGCCGTAAGACTTCAAAGAATAGGAACAAAAGTGGTCGATTCCTGCGAGGACTAATGACACTGGTAAGGAAATTTTATGTGTTTATTTTCCACGTGCTCAATGAAGTGGTAAAGAATAACTTGGCGGCGAAACCATGATGTCTATGTAGTTTAAAAAAAATCGTGGACATGTGTAACCACTATTTTGCACATAGGTAATTAGTAGCCCTGTGCACAGATGTAAGATGTATGTAAGCTGCTTCTTTACTTTTTTAATTGCAATGAGACTTACATACGTACATACATTACAGCCTTTCATAAGTCCAAACATAGGCCTCCCCCAAGGAATGCCACAAAGCACGGTCCTGAGCCACCTGCATCCATCGACTTCCTGCATGTTTTACCAGGTCGTTACTCCATCTCGTGGGGGGTCGCCCTACACTTCACTATCGGTACGAGGCTGCCACTCAATAACCTTTCTTCCCCATCGGTTGTCGGTTCTTCGAGCTATATGGCCGGCCCACTGCCACTTCAGCTTACTACCCCGTTGGGCTATGTCGGTTACTCTGGTTCCACTGCGGATATCCTCATTTCAAATTTTATCACGCAGAGAAACCCCGAGCATAGCCCTCTCCATAGCTCGCTGAGCGACCTTGAGCTTCCTCATACGGCCAGCAGTGAAGGACCACGTCTAAGATCCATAAGTCATCACTGGCAGCACGCACTGGTTGTACAAATAGACTTGTTTTAATTGAATTGAATTGACTTATAAAACAGTTTGTTATAAAACAGCCATATTTTAAGATAGCCTTCATATGTTCAGACATACCTACCTATTGAGATTTTGGTGTCAGCCCCGGTTTTATAGCTGACATGAGTAAATGAACAGGCTCATGCGAAAAAGTACTATAAATTTCGAAGACAGCAAAGTTTAAACGCATATTTATTTTTATTTTAACTATGAGAGAGAACTGCATTGATAGAATCTTGTAAGTTATCCGGTAACCGAACTTATCCAAAAGTAAATTTCATAGTACGTAAGGAACACAAATTCGATCCGCTCCCACACCACTCATATTTTAATTGTAATTTGAAGTATCGATTTATCACGTTCTCGGTGGTGAAGGAAAATATCGTGAAGAATTATTGTGAAAAATATTTGAGAAGTTAAAAAAATATTTCGGAAATCATTTTAGGTATGCTTATGTGAAGTCGGTCAACCTGCGTTGGAGTAAACTCAATTTACACTCTTTTTGTACTAAAACTATCTGCTGCCTATCCCCAGTAGTGGGATATATGTAGGCTGCTACTTTTTTACTTTTAATATGCCTATCCACTGCTGATCATAGGCCTTTCCCATTGTTTGTCAAATAGGCTGGATATTTGCAGTAGTAGCCATGCTTGGCAAGTGGGTTGGCATCAGCTGCTTTTTATTACTCTGCACTGTTATCAGGAAGATGCTGCCACCCATCTCCTGCTTCAGTTTCCCTTCTATCGCCTCTGACGACACTCACGAGACGAAATGGAGTATTAGTTTCTACTTTGCCGCCTTTACATTACTGATATATTTCTACTCCCGTTCATCATTTCGATTCCCACCATAGATTAAAAAATAAGTTGGATATTAGCCGTTTTTTTATAGGAGAGGGGGCAAACGTGCATGCGGCTCATCTGATGCTAAGTGACTACCGCCGCCCACGAACAACTGCAACACCAGGGGAATTGCAGATGCGTTGCCGGCCTTTTAAAAAGGAGTAGGCTCGTTTTTGCCACGCTTGGCAGGCGGCTTGCCAACTGCATCTTTTCATTATTTTGAGCTGTAATCAGAAAGACGCTGCTGCCCACCTTCTCTATATTTCTACGCCCGTTCATGAATATAGTTCCTCTCACACGTTCATCGTAAATTGGACTACATTTATGAAATTTTAATTTTAATGAGAGTAGTATTAATGATATTTCTAAATTGAAGCCAACGCGAGCGAAGCCGCGGGTAAAAAGCTATAGTTACATATAACAACTTAAATAAATCATCAATAAATTTTCATAGTTTTAGTAACAAACTTCAGAAAATGTGGATAATGTTGTGTGAAATACACTCTTATTTCTGACTCTAGGCTGCTACTGATGATTTGTTGACAATAAAACACGATAACTGATTTTGGTCCGACCCGAGAGTCGAACTCGGGGAAGGCAGTCCGAATAGATATAATGATAAGTTATAAATATTCAAGATTGTTATTAATATCCAGAAAACAAAGTATTTATTATTCTTGATGGTAAAACAATATTTGTACTTTACAGTTCGTTTCGAACAATCTGTTTTGAATAGAATGAATTATGCATTAAATGAATTTTGATATTATTCATAATACATTTAAGAAAATGGAATACATTATTTAACCGAGTCGAATTCATAATACATTTTCAAGGTCTATTTACAAACGAATATTAATAAACGAACACTATTGTAATCTATACAAATAAATAAAATTGAAGTGTCTGTTTGTAATGTCAAAATTACAGCTTTTTACTAAATGCATATCTATACAAATAAATAAAATTGAAGTGTCTGTTTGTAATGTCAAAATTACAGCTTTTTACTAAATGCATATGAAAGTATGTACGGTACTAATAACAAAAACCTACTTAAGCTACTTTTCTTTTAGAAAAAGAATTAGGGTTCCGCGCAAAAAAATTAAAACCCCAAAAAACACGCGGGCGAAGTCGTGGAGAAAAGCTAGTAATAAATAATTGTAGTGTGTTAGTTTTATAAATTTCTTAATATTATTGAATTTCGTAACATTATTTAAATAATAAATTTATACATACTACAGAATCTTATAGCTTCCTTATACGTCAGGTATATCTAGATCGTCAACGGGCAGCAGCGTCAAAGTTGCGGGAGCCAAGCGGAAAATCCTCCCTACAACTGGACAAGTCCATTTCCTGCAAATAACTTTGCAAATGTGAAGAAGTAAAGTGCTGAAGAGGAAGAAAAAATACCCGACATGACATAAACTATAGCACTATCGCTGGGCACAGACATTTTACTTGCGATATAAAGCAGTGCTGTTTGGTTACTTTAAAAGAAAAGAATAAGAAATGTTAATTAAAATAAGAATGCTGTCTATACGAGGAAGCTCAAGGTCACTCAGCGAGCTACGGAGAGAACAATGCTCTGGGTTTCAATGGGTTTCAGTAGAACCAGAGTAACCGACACAGCTCAACGAATTAGTAAGCTAAAGTGGCAATGGGTCAGCCATAAAGCTTAAAGAACCGACAACCTATGGGGAAGAAAGGTTTTCGAGTGGCAGCCTTGTACCGGTGAGCGAAGTGTGGGGAAGCCTCTCATTAGATGGAGTGATGACATTGTAAAATATGCAGGAAGTCAATGGATGCAGGTGGCTCAGGACTGTGCTTTGTGGCATTCCTAGGGGGAGGCCTATATACAGCAGCGGACTTGTGAAGATTGTAACGATCATGATGGTGAAATTAAAAATGGTTCTTTTTGAGATTTTTTAATGACGGCTAATAATTTTTGTTCCAATCACTTCTTTCTATACATGAATACCCCTGGAATCAAGTACAAATTAAGTGGCCGTACACTGGCTAATAATATAGATTATATCTACTAAGTTTTATATCATCAAATAAAAAAGTTCCTAAATACTTAGTGGCGTAGCAAGGAGAGCTATGTTCTCATGTGGCAGATGTAGGATGAAGCCATTTAGCGAAAGTCAGCTCACAGTTACAATTTTTTGATGCCAGAAAAAATCTCAAAAATACAAAAAAATTATGCAGCTCAATATATTACAAATTACACAATTAAATATTATGAATATTAATGTTATTTGTGTAATTAAATACAATTTAATAGAAAATATTTATGTATATTTCCACGCTTGCATGCTGGCTGAATACATGGCTAATTGTAAATATATAAAAAAATATAATGTGATTTTCTTTTAATTTTAATTTCAAATAATAGTAAATTATAATTATATCAATTTTGTAATTAAATACAATTTAATAGAAAATATTTATGTATATTTCCACGCCTGCATGCAGGCTTACTACATGGCTAATTGTAAATCTATAAAAAAAATATAATGTGAGTTTTTTAATTATTATTTCAAATAATAGTAAATTATAATTATTTCAATTGTGTAATTAAATACAATTTAATAGAAAATATTTATGTAAATTTCCACGCCTGCATGCGGAATACATAGCTAATTATAAATCTAAAAAAAATATAATGTGATTTTTTTTTAAATTGTAATTCCAAATAATAGTAAATTATTATTATTTCAAATAATTGCTCAATTAGTTAAGATTTTGTATAAGCAACAAGCAAATATAACGTCTGAATTTTCGAAAGCACTTTGCTCACTTCAATGATTTTATTCGAAAAAGAGAAATTTATAATTTGAATTTATTGTAAAGCAAATAATTATTTAATCAATTTATGTATTGGCAAAAAGTCAATGTAACATTTTAGTGATCCAGAGCACTTGCTCATTTCAATAATTTTATTGAAAAATAACGACCCAAATAACACGATTGTATTTCGTAAGGCTTCTTCTCACAGCTTTACGGGAATAATAAATAATTAAATTATTATAAGCGACCGTAGCCTTATGGGTACGGACCGTGAATTTAAAATTAGTGAGTTGGTATCCACCATTCGATTGTGTCGTGAACCACTCGTTCTATAAGCATTAAAAGCTTACTTAGCGGAATAAACAGGAATGTTGCTCTTAATAATGTAAGTAGCAACACTGATGAAAAAAGTGATGAGAAATTTTATTTTTCGTGCAAAACCATAGGCGTATTTTAATAGTTTATCTTTTTATTAATATTTATAGTATCAATAAAGATGTTACATAACTTTAGAAATTTCTTCCGTATCCTGGAGACGTCTCATTCACATAAATTGACAAGCAAAAACATCCGGGCCGGAATAATAATTTGTAGACTATACAAATAGTTGTTCTCTAAATTAATCGAACCCGCAGCTTGTAGCAACGTAGACAAATAGTTAGCCCCTGCGCTACTGAATCGTCTGTTTCGTTGAGTAAACGAATTTGTTACAAATGAGCCATACAATCATAGAATTATTACCCAGTAGAAACGCAGTATAGTACAAAATACGAGCGGTAATATGACGCAAGGTTTTTGTATTATTATTATGGTAGTGTGCACAAGTCGAAAGTGCCTACGCTCATCATACGCACACATACACGGTATTCAGTGATACCAGTGTCTAGCGTTTGCAATCAAATTGTAGAAATCACAATTTTATTTATTAATTATAAATAATCGATAAAAGAAAGTATCACGTAGGATGTATTTTATGAGAGAAAATATGAAATGTAATAAAATAAACACGATAATGATGGTACTAATATAACTTTATTATACATATTTTAATGGTACAAAAATGCAGACGTAATAATATTTAAGAATATTATGTTATACACAATTATTCGATCAAATGCAATAACGACATCGTGTAATGTTTAATTTTAACCTACTCCAAAAAGTAGGAGGTTCTCAGTTCAGTGTATTTTTTATATATTATGTTACCTCAGAATTCCGTCACTAATAAACTGATTTGGATTTTTTCTTATTTGAAAGAAAACATACACGCCAAAATTTTAATGGTTGTTTTTAAAGTTACTCGCTTTTAGTTGATAGTACCTAAATAAAATGTCTTTATACTATAGTCTAAAACTTTTACTTGGTCGATGAACAACGGCATAAAAATAAAACAGTAATTTTTAAAATGGCGTCAATTGATTGTTTAAAATAGGCAGGCACCCATGATGCCCCAATTGTTAATATTATAATAATACTTAGATAAATAGGTATCTACATTTAAATGTTTGAGTTTTACACAGAGCGTTGCGCTTTACCGCTTGAAATAAATAATAGACATTAAAGATTTTCAAATAAAAATTGTGAATTTTTTCCTCACAACTAGCAACATTTCCTTCATGATAGCTTAGGTAAGTATTTTTTTGGTTTTACGAGTGATTTACGTAATAATAATGAATTAAATATATGAAATTATCTCTGGAATGTAACGCCATCACTTTTTTATGTTTATCATCACTGTTGTGACAATACTTCAAGTAATTTTTACAATTTGTCGAGAGTTTTTCTCCGTAAGACAAGACGATGCGCACTGACGGGTCGCTGAGTGAACTTACGTGGTTTCGCGTTAGTTTGACTTGCTTCACTTTCGGTGCGCGTACTAGGATTCTTTACGTAAATATTATATGCATACAGCAATCTATGAAATGAGCTTTTCAACTGTACCACCATAAGTTGGCAGTGTGACTATGTTACATTTGAGGTATATTATTACACATCGTTATATATCTGGAAGATATTGTGGCCAGTTATATGTCTATATAAGCATTTCGCATTATTAAAAACTTAAACATAAAAATAAATGTAAAATAGGAAATATAAAATGATGAAAATAACTTTACATGTACATTGTGTCGTGTGTTTATAATATTTCTGCTCTTAAAGAAAAGTTATTGTCGGGAACGAGGGCAAAAAATAAAATGAATTTCAAACAATTCAGGGTAGAACTGTAATCTTCCATTTATTGTAGCAGTATCACGCAGGCGACTAAGAGAGATCAGTTGGTAATTCTACGAGTCTTACTGTCGTTACTATGCCTGTTGCGGTATTCTACTAGTGTAGTCAAGGGAGATTGTGTTGCTGAGAGGCTGGCCAGTGTCACATTGAGATGGGTAATGTTGCTGTTGGTTTGCATACTTTAGTGTTATTATATAATTGGGACGTTCACGTTACACCGGTTTGATTGTGGCGGGAACATATTACGGTTAGTCGAACTATTTTGCTCTATACTGAATTTATGATGCAGTGCGCTTTTTTTGCTGATGGTGATTGGGATTGGTTGGGTAAGCAGGATAGCAAGTTGAGCATCCGCTTTCACACCTTTATTTTAAAAATTAGCTTCAATAATGGTTTCACTACTCGTAACAAGTCTTTGGAATTTGACTTCATTATTTTATAAAGGATAAGGTCACGTTAAATTGACAGGTGCACCGCAATTAAGTAAGATTATTTTACAGTATACAATAAGAGAATAGGTTGCTACACATTTATACACAATTACATCCAACTTATTATCAATAGGGGACAGACATAGTTCTCATCAACAAAACGTTATTTGCGTGGACTGGTACAGCTAGTTATAAATAAAATATTATTAACCAAATGTAATATTCAACGCTGGCGATCGTGGACATATTTTCTTTACGAGTTCCAAAAAGGTTTTAAGCATAAAAACAATTGCAGCTGTGGTTTAAAGTACTCACGGACTGGAACGAATTTTCCTAGAGGATAATAAAGTTTTATGTTGCGTAAACGGGACAAATTATTCTCATCTATGCGGTATGTCTGATGTACCGAAATAAAAAGCTTTTTTGTTGTATAAACAGTATACCTACAATTATATACTAATAGTTAATTATTTTAATAATGAAAATTAGTCTTGTTTTATAATCGAAATCCAAATTAAGTTTGGAGATTATACATTACTTTCACAACAATTTTGCTAAGCACTGGTGTACAGATACTCGTATAGGCTAAAAATTGTTGGGGTCATTTGCACTACCAGATTTAAAAATGCCAATAATTTTATTGAATAATCCAAATTCCACCAAACAGGACGAGCCAATGCCCAACAGCGTACTTTTACGAGCTCATGAGGAAGCATTATTTGTGCACATCTTATATTATTCACAGGGAAGAATTTCTTTTTATAGTGATTGCAGATGTCTGAAAATTGCAGCAACCCTTTGCATGTTACGTGCGGCGTTAAACTAAACAAAATACATAACTAAATACTATAATAATTGAAACTTCTACACAAGTATCAAATAAAACATTTCCGTTTGAAATTATTTCAAATGACATTAACATGGTGAAGCATGTACTGACAGAGCGGCTAATGAGTTTGACGTGTCACGTGCGGCTTGGCTCGAACGAGCGGATATTAACAGAATATCACTTTGCAGTAAAAAATAACAGTTCGCAGAAATTATTGTTGCCGTGTAATTTTATTGTATTTATTGTAAGGTGAAAAATATAATTTTAAACCCCATTTGATATATGCTTTTATTAAAAAAGTTTTAACAAATTAAATAAAAACATTTGATGACGTTCATGTCTGTATGAACTAAGATCCCTTTGCATTTCATTTATTTGCCTTAATATATTACAAAATATTTGAAAAATCACCAAGGAAAATATGAAAGTCCACTTATAGCAGAACACTAATACTCTCTACTGAGAGGTGCTTACCGTGTAGTGGCTGTGCTGTGACTGTGTAATAATATGACGGAATATCCTACTGAACAGATTTAAGAACTTTAAAATATTATAATTATCATGGTATCGTAAAATATAAATTATACATTAAATGAAACTAATTTTTACGGATTTTATCGCGTTTAATTAAAAAAATTTATTTTCCGACGTTTCGGGTGCTTTACAGCACCCGTGGTCACGGGGGTGGGGGACTGAGGTGTTTGACGTCCCAATATCAAACTCAATTTAGCTATATGTTCTTTCACGCGGGTTTTAATAGATCTTTTTGTTTGTCCTATGTAAGAGTGTTCACATTCACAATCCAGCTTGTACACTCCTGCATCTTGTAGAGGGAAATGACACTTGACGGATGGTAAAAATTGACTAATTTTCTTCGGCGGCTTGAAGTATGTTTTAATGGAAACTCGCTTTAAGATGTAGCCAACCTTGTCTGTGACTCCTCTGACATAGGGTAGTACAGCAGGCACACGCTCGACTGTGGCAGGCTTCACTCGGTCACTGTGACGTAGGCGCGGGACCCGAATCTTGTTGTCTTGCAATACTTGCTCGAAGTGCTGAACCTCGGCAGCCAGATGTTTTCTGTCACAGATCCCTCGTGTTCTCTGAAACAAACATTAGACGGGGGCGACGTCGCGGAGAACAGCTAGTATTATGTATATTTTAAATATGAAATAAAAATATTGTATTTAACAAAAACACTGCAATAAGTAATTATTACTTAAGGTTCACATATATGGATCGAAAACACTTTTGTATTTATGCATGTATAGTGGTTACAGTAAAAAGCGAATTAAAACCTTATTGTGATAAAAATTTACGCAAGATACAGTGTATACTCTACGTTGTAAAAATAACTACAAAAGCTGAACTTTATCATAATAAACATGCTGCGTATTTTATTACGGTCTCTCCTGCTAGGTACAAAAGTAGAAAGACAATACTAAAGGCGAGATCTCGTTCAAAATTTAAATCAAAAAGCTAAATAATATCATATCACACAATACATAGCGTAATAAAGAAAATCGGTATAAATATTTTTTTGTGAAAGATAAAACGTAAATTTTAAAGTGATTTTGCTATATTTACTAATTAGTATTTTGCTATAGTTTCCACGCTTGGTAGGCGGGTGTTACAGTGTTTTTTTTATTTTTTAATTGTTTATATTTTATTTTTATAAATTTTTTATCTTGTTTGTTCTCCTATCGCCTCTTATGACACCCACGGACGATATGAGGTAGTGGATATTCTTCCATATTAGCTTTATAAATTTTTCTTCTTCTTTTCTGAGTTCGTTAAATTTTCACAACTATACGTAAGCCATTGTTCGTAGGATCTGCTTTAGTCATTATTCTTGGCAGGTGGAAAGACGATCGCAGCAGACATCTTGCATCTTTAACGCTGCTACCCGTCACTGTCCTGGCTATTTTAAGTCTGACGTAAAAAAGATGGTATGCAAACATCTATCTGGAATTCAGCATATTCACTTTTAACGATAACGATGACGAATAACTGGATGAAAGGGGTTGTTAGTTTCCCTTACGTCGAAAACACTGAAAAGACTGACGAGCATAAGGTTATGCAGCACTGAAAATTTTACAATTTTAAGTGCTGAACAATTTTATTGGTGTCAGTTTCGCTCCTGAGATACGGTTTGACTCTATAATTCTGCAACCATAAAATAAATATATATATATATGTAATTGCGTATTAGTTGAACTCATTTTTAATGGTCTTGACCGTTGCTCTACCTGACCCATAACCACCTCACTGTTATGTCTAGGCATTTCCTTATGAAAAAGAAATCTGTCCACTATCCGTTACAAAACCTACAACAGTTTGAATAGTACTGATCTTCCCAATGAACTCCCACGTTGAGGTAAAAGGCAAGAGGTCTTATTAAGCTAAGCAGCTAAGGCTCGGTGTTCTGGTGTACTGAAATTGGCACCATTCCACATCTGTCCGATGTAAAATACTTACACCTGGAATGAGTAGCAGTGACATAGATGCGCAACATCTAGCACTGCAATCTCTAATCTGCCTGCTTACAACTACGTCTCATGCTTAAGCATAGAAGAGGACTTCACGTAATGATTTAGAAAAATAAGATTATGCGATGCTCAATCATGAAAAGTGTTAAGTATGTACTTCACAGTTTGAGACCATAACCGCGTTGATTAACTTGACGGAAGTTATGTTAATAAAAATACTTTTAGCCTTATAAAACTCCATGGAGCCGTTTCGTGGAAAGAATCTCAATTATCTAATTTATCGTCAGCGAACGCTTTGAGAATTAATGTTAATAGCAATTTTATATCTTCTAATTTTATATATTATCTAGCAGGGTTGACGACCTACAGGTGTCAAAACAGGACAGAACTACAGTAGCCACTTACCATCAGGTGGACTGAGTTCGGTCACTTCAGTTTTATAAAAAAACTTGGTGTTGGCGTTAGAGAATACATCATTCCAATTTTTATAAGGGTGCGTTTTTTTTAATTGGAACGGAGCACAAAAAATTGCATTGCATAACACTTACAAATTTGAAATAAAATAAAATACGTGGTAGAGGCACGCTGCAGCTATATTACGGTTGTGGCAAGAATGGGTCGAATGGACAGGGCTCTCATAGGATACCAGCGAATAATTGCAGCTCAATACTGCTTATTTCGGGTGTGGAGAACCGATGAACCTTATTAGTAGAAATAAGACATTCCATTTTAGTCCTCAAGATGACAACGCTCTGCATTTTGACTCTTAATTAAAGATAGATGTCGGTGTCTAAGTGTCATAGCATCCAATTACCATCAAGTGGACTTGTTTGTCAACAACATATTATAACCATAGTATAATTTTGTGCCTAATTCAATAACTTTAAACGTAATTAATATATTTGAGAATAAAAATTAAGCAAAGCAAGTTACCTTCTCTAAAAAAGGGCAATGTAAAAGAATCCAAGTAAGATTTTTTAATTAAAAGTCCTAACGCTTTAAACTAGCAACATGAATTTATTTGCAAAACTGAATAAAACTCATTAAAATACTTTCATTCTCTGAAAGCATTATGTGGCTTAAATATGATTAATTAAGATATGCCGGCTGAATTTATCTTGAAAAAATAAAGGATGTAATAGTTGAACGTAGTGGAAGCCTATGGCATAGATATTTTTCTTAAACTTTTTAATTTTAAACATAAATCAATTAATGAAATAAAATCCCTTTGACTGACATGTCTTTTGCATTTGTAATTTTAAGTACCTACATTGTCTTTCTAATATTATAATATTATTTATACCCTGCCCATAAATTGTCCTCGTCTCTTTATTTTATTTTTGTAGGTTGTTTGGAAGAAGTTGCTGCACAACCTTCTGTTTTCTCTGTATCTATGTTTGTTTCTTGTGATGTTATTTGTTTTACTTTGTGTACGATAAAGAGTATTGTATTATTAATTAAAACCATCTAGGTAGCGCGTTTTTACGCTGCGCAATTTGGGACGCCTTGAAGTCGGCCGCTAGATTACCCTCTATTAGGCTGTTGTTTATTCAAATTAGTAGTATTTTTTAGATTCTATTCATACTCTGACAGAGTGAAAAAAATATCTATGCCATATGTTTTCACTTTGTTCACAGATTTCCGTTACAACCAATCAAATTGCACTTCTAGGCATAGATCTTCCCAATAGATTACACATAAAAGAGATTGCCATAACTATCACGCTTGGGAGGTAGGCTGAAAACCGCAGTTTTTTAATTGTTATTACACAGACTCCCCATCTCTAGGCTTGTTTCCATCTGTCGTCTTTTTTGCCACCCACATAACGATATTTGGTAGTGTATATATTCTTACACCATTATTACATAGTGGATTCATATGGTTTATGATTTGAGAATTTTATTTTCATTAAGAATACAAAATTCACTTACCATGAGAACAATAACACAATCCCAGCCATGGTTTGGTCGCTCCTGTAAAATAGCATCACGCTATAAGCAGGAGTGCTACCGGGCCTGGGCTGACGCAACAACGTCTCAGGATGTAAACACCAGCACACTTAAAAAGAAGTATAATTCCGCCTCCAGGTCCTTCAAAAGCGTCATTGCCAAGGCAAGGTCTGAGCAGATCGGCAGAATTGGCGAGAAGCTAGTTCGCCTTCCTTCGGGAACCCGTGAATTCTGATCTCTTGCCAAGGCTTTTCAAAGGAACTTCTGTCAGCCATCTCTTCCATCTCTGCACCGAGAGGACGACTCACTGGCCCATGCCGCAGAAATGTCGAGAAAGCTGATCTGTTGAGCTCTCTCTTTGCGTTCAACTTGAATCTCGATGACGGGAGGAACACACCGCCGACCATCCAGTGATATGAGTGCGCCATGCCGGATGTGCGGTTTACACAGCGCTCGGTTTGCAAAGCGCTCTTCTCCCTGGACGTCAGCAAGTCGAGTGGGCCTAATGGAGTCCCTCCCATTGTGCTGAAGACGTGTGCTCCGGAGTTCTAACGGAGTTTTAACGCGTCTTTTCCGGTACTCCTACTTCCAAGGCGTAGTCCCAAATTCATGGAAGACAGCTTTGGTACACCCGATCCTAAAAAAGGCAACCGCTCAGACCCAACCAACAACAGGCCTATCACCATGACCTCCTTGTTCTCCAAAATAATGGAATCCATTATAAACTGCCAGCTCATGAGATACCTTGAGGATCATCAGCTGATTAGTGACCACCAGTACGGTTTTCATCGGGGTCGATTAGCTGGTGATTTTTAAGTCTATCTGACTCATAGATGAGCGGAGGCAGTATAGTCCAAGGGCGAGGCATGGGCCGTTAGTTTCGACATAACGAAGGTCTTCGATCGCGTCTGGCACAAAGCGTTTCTTCCGAAGCTTCTTTCCTATGGGCTTCCCGATAAATTGTGCAAATGGATCACCAGTTTCCTTGCTGATCAGAGCATCAAGGTCGTAGTAGATGGTGCATGTTCTGATTTCAAGCCTATCAATGCTGGTGTTCCACAAGGCTGTGTGCTATCACCAACGCTGTTTCTCCTGCATATCAATGATATGTTGCAAACTGGTAGCATTCATTGCTATGCAGACGACAGCACTGGTGATGCCTTATATACACCGGCCGTGCCAATATTTCTCGGGACAACGTCGCCGAGTACTGGGACAAACTTGTGTCTGAAGTCGAGTCTCAACACAAGTTTGCGCGTTTACTGTAAAAAGAAGCTCTTTGTCGTATCATCTCAGTTTAAGGCACTCTCCTTGCTGCCTCAACTAGAACCGGAATCCTTGGCGTCGACATATCGAATAGTGTGCAGTTTCGTGGCCACTTGGAAGGGAAGGCCAAATTGGCCTCTAAAAAGCTTGGCGTGCTCAGTAGAGCGGGACAGTATTCATTCAGTATTCATGCCGGCACATCGCTTGCAACTTTACAAAGCGCAAATTCGGCCTTAAATGGGCTACTGTTCTCATCTCTGGGCCAAAGCACCCCAGTGCCAGCTCTTTCCACTTGACCGCATCCAGCGCAGAACGGTTTGAATCGTCGACGACCGAGTTCTTTATGATCGGCTCGATACACTGGCACTGCGTAGAGATGTTGCATCTCTTTATGTATTTTATCGCATCTATCACGGGGAGTGCTCTGAGGAATTCTTCGGACTAATTCCAGCCGCTCAATTTCACCATCGCACATCGCGACAAAACTCGCGTTACCATCCATACCATCTAGATGATTGACAGTCCACCACTGTGCGATTTAGAAGAAGTTTTCTCCCTCGCACAACTTCCTTGTTGATTCGATTACCACCAGCGATTTTTTCGGACCGATACGACTTAGGGACTATCAACAAAAGAGTTTACACCTTTCTAAAAGGCCGGCAACGCATCTGCAATTTCCCTGGTGTTGCGGTTGTTCATGGACGGCGGTAGTCACTTACCATCAGGTGAGCCGCATGCTCGTTTGCCTCCTCTTCTATAAAAAAAAAACAATAAATTTTACAAGTTATAACAGTACCTGGGGAAACGCAGAATTTGGGAGTACATTACAAAACGGTCACAGCATTAGTTATAAATGGACATAGATATAAAGTTTAACTACGATCACCAATTTAAAATTAATGGCTCAAGATACTTAATTAGTAATATTTTATTTTTATTTGAAATTATAATGAATAATGAAATAGTTTTTACACCTTAGTTCCGTCTTTTTATAGACTTATTGATTATTAATATTAATTTAACAGTAGGATCGTTGTTTTATAGATTTTATTACATGATATTTTAGTAATTTTTGAAGTTTAAGTTTGAAAAATATTCCTTGATGTCTTTTGGAAGTTTATTATATAATTTTGCCCCTTCAAACATTAGGTTTCTTTTACCACAAGTAGTTTTTGATGCACGTAGAATGAGATCCTTTGCCTTTCTTTGTTGAATTTTTTGAATTCCTCTTGTTTTCGTAAAACTTAAATAAGTGTGGATATCTTTTTTATTATTTTACGAATCAAAATGCATGTATAATGCGTACGGTTCATTTATATGTTACAGATTTGTATCACTATATATTTTATGAGTTGGTGTCAGATAGTAATAGTTGAATAGAACCTTTATGACCTTATTTTAAGCTTTATTTTCTATTAGATAACTAATGTGAGGTTTGACCAGAGAACTGTCAATAAGATAACTTATTATACGCGGTAAACATCGAACTACACTTCAAAGGGTACTCGTTATTGATAACAATTTAATTTTATCTATCTGAGGTTTCTATGTAAGTTTATTATCTAGAAATAAGCCAAGGTTTTTTTTCGCAATTGGACCGTTTGATAATATAGTTATTTATTTTTAGAGGTTCAAAATCTAATAATATTTAAATACAGTACATACCTAACTATGCGGAAAAAAATAATATTATGTTCTTTTTTTGCTTTAAATATAATATAATTAGTTTTGGATACAGTCACAGTTTTAGATTTACTTTATTGATTGCCGATTCTGACTACTTACGAGTACATGCGATTAGTTAAATAATATTCATCATATAATAGCCTACATCTGTGATACCAATGTGTTTTAACTTTTTAAGGAGTAAATCATGATTTAGCCTTTTTAGATCTATAAATATACTTAATTAAAACGGTATGTTTTAATATGGTTATAGTATATACAATGGTTATAGTTAGATCTATTGTTGCTGATATTGTTGCTTGATGAGTTGTTTCATATTATAAGAAGTTTTTTGATTCTAAAAATGTTTCAAGATGGTTATATAAGATTTTCTCAAAGATATTTGATAAAATCTTATACAACCATCTTAAAACATTTAAAGAATAAATTTATTTGTTTAGTTGCTGTTAGTGTGTTTGATTTTCGCCTAAAGCCATACTGTTTGTCATATTATAAGAAGTTATTTGATTCTTAACATTTTAAATATAGTTGTTTTTTTATATTCTACTAAGCATGCGCTTATCTACAATCCCATCTGATGGTAAGTGGTGATGTAGCCTAAGATGGTGAAGCGCATTGACTTAACAAAAGCCTATTCACTCTTGCCTTGAAGACACCCACACTGTAATCGGATGGAAAGACATGCTGACAATTTATTCCACTCCTTTGCTGTACGCATGATGAACGACGTGGCGAACCGTTTGGTTCGAATGCGTGGTAAGTCAACAATGAAAGGGTGGAGACTGACCAAACGTCTGGTTGTCCGGTGGTGGAAGGGAGAGGGTGGAATTAAATTATGTAATTCCTGCGCACACTCTCCGAAATGTATCCTGTAGAAAACCGAAAGGCTGGCTACTTTACGTCTTTGTTCGAGGCTGGTAAGATTGGTTTCAACCAAATTCGGGTCACCAATAAGCCTCTTAGCACGCCTTTCCATTGAGTCCAAAGCTGCTAGGTGGCATTTTGTAGAACCAGCCCATATATGGCAGCAATACTCCATGCACGACCGGACTTGCGCTTTATATAAATTAAGCAGCTGTCCCGGCGTGAAGTATCGCCGCACCTTTGCAAGGACTCCCAGCTTCCTTGCAGCTGCTTTGGCCTTGGCCTCAATGAACCGCCCAAAGTTCAAAAAGTATAAGAAGTATAAGTATAAGATTTTTTCAAATACTTTCGAGATCACAGGAAGAACTGATATGGGTCAATAATTACCAAGAGTAGATCTATTTCTAGGTCTAAAAATTGGAGTGGCTTTGGCAATTTTCATACTACATGGGAAGATACCAGATTGCAGACATTTATTTATAAATTTTGTGAATTCTGGGGCAATTAGGTTTTTAAAACACTTGACAGATTTAGTATTGATTCTATCTATACCTAGCGCTATATTGTGACTTATTTGTTGATGATTTTGAGGACATCCTCTGTAGAGGTAGGGATAAGTTGTGACAATATCTTGTGTTAATGCTAGTACTACTATGGCACCGTGTGTTAATCAGCAGTTATTGTGATGGAAAGAGGTAGATTTAGATGTAGATTGCCGACTGTAGAGGTAGATTGCCGACGATTCTCCGATGGTCTAAAAGTTCTGGTTGAAATGTTCATATATTTCTAGAGGCTGTGTTACATAGTAATTTTCTGGAGTTTAGCTAGAACTGTAGTTTCCTTTATTTTTTAGCAAAAAAATTTATTTATAAAGCTCAATATTTTTGCTATGTTTTTTTTGCAATTCATAAATAATTTGCAATAGTACTGATTTATTCCCTTTGTAATATACAAATGCGTGTAATATACAATTTTATACGTGGTAGAGCTTTGCTGCAGCTATATTAATAGTATAGTTGTAGCACGAATGGATCGGCTCGACGAGGGAAGGACCACGCTCTCACAGAATACCAGCGTCAAATAGCAGCTTAATGTTGCTGTGTTTCGTATGGTGAGTGCAGAGAACCGGAGACCCTTTTTACTGGAAAAGAGGCATTGTATCTTGGTCCTCACGGCTGACAATGCATCTGCATTTTAATTCGCAAACGAAGATGTAGATGTCGATGGGCCCCAGCATCCACTTACCATCAGGTGTGTGCTCGTTTGTCACTCTAATTCTATAAAAAATATATAAGTATAAAAATATATAAATATATCATATCTAATAATATATATATATATATATATATATATATATATATATATATATATATAAAAGAGATTTAAGATTTTTTTTTATTTTTTTTAAGAATTATTATTTGTATTAACTTTTTCTACAGTTTTGTATTAATTTACATAGTCGATTTCTTGATACACAGTTGATTTTACAGGTTCAGGCTTACAATTTATAAGATTATCTTTCAGATTTTTGCAGACATGGTCAATTAAATTATTCATTTTATGTGTTTCACGATTTCACGAGTGCTGTAGCGTGTGTCTTATTTGTACAAAACTTGGTAACCGCATTATTGTACTATTTATTTTTTCTTAAAAACTAATATATCACAACTTAGAAGATCCACATTGAAATATAAAAAAACCGAGCCCCTTCTATTCTGTTCTAACTGCACTGAGTAGTATTTCAATAAATCTTTGTTTTCAGTGCGTTCTCGTTTATAGATGGCACCAATGTCTAGAGAAAACTTGTTTATATTAACCCAGAGAAAATGTTTTTCGCATTGGGAGCTTTCTTCTATTAAATTGTGCTTAAATGTAAGTGTTAGTGTGATTAGTGTAATATGTGATATAAAAGTAGTGAGTGTAGTCTGTTAATTGGAATCTTTTGGCTTTTTTGTTCAGTATAATAATATGGATTAGATAAGAAAATGACTGTACAACACACGCAAGTTCATCGAATTTACCGGGCCTGACAATACTATAGGCATTGGCATAAAGACACTTAAGTGAATTTTTGTGAGTTATTACACAAATATATTAGCTAATAGCTTAGTAAGATACTCTGTTGGATTTTACATTTTCAATGACGTTGTTTGAAGCAAGCTGTTGATGGAAGTTTTTTGGAGTCTTTTTTATTATTTTGGGCACGCCTTATATGTATTTGATACAAAGACTTTGTCTGCCGCTTGCTGTGCGCTGTTCAAGTGTTCGTTTTAAAGTAATAATGTACACCTCTTGTTAGGTTGTTTGGTTAGAAAATATCTTAATTTTGTTATTTTTTTTAGTTTTGCTAATTCTTAAGAATTAATTTTGATGTTTCTCGAGATGCAAAACAAACATTTAGGTATCAATTCCTACCTGATTGACATTTTCCGAGGCGGTAATTTTTAGTGACTCAGTGAAGTCACCAAGCAGTATAGTACTCATGATATTTAGAACTGTAGTTTTACCTTTTTCGTCTCTCGCATTTAGATTGGTAGATTTTGATTCTGGCACACCAGCGATTATCATATTTTTGCTCCTCGTGTTACGTTCGTTGAGTCCGCCTACTATCTCTTCTGGCGCATTCAATATAGAAGACAAACTTAATGGAGTAGTGTCTGAAGTAGAAGACTAGATTGAATTGATTCTAATTAGTTTTCTGTTATATTGCTATTTTTTTTTGAGATTATCCATTTCAAGTTTTAGTTTAGTTTGTTCTTCAATTAAGGTGTCAGTGGTTGATTTAATATTGATTATTTTTTTTATAGTCGAGACACCTTGTTAATCTTTTGAAAGTTTTCAACTTGCATATTAGTAGTTGTTGTTAGATATGTCATCAGCACTCCTTTGGTTTTGTATTACTGTCAATTTTTTGAAATTATCGTTATCATTTCCTAATTTTCGTTTATAACGGAAAATTATATGTAATACCTCAGTTGAATCTTGACACATGGTTTTGTTTGCTAGATCTGGGTAATAACCACTTAGTGATGAAGTAGTGTCACTTTCAGTACGGGATCGGTCTACATTCATATTGATTTGTGGTTAAATCACGATAATTGAGCGTAGGGTGTTGCGATACGTAAGCAAGACGAATAATATAAGCTTGTCTTTTTTACCTTAAGTGGTGCTGTGTAGAAGTACAATTTTGTAAATCACTTTTGTGCAATAAAACCAACAACTGATAGAGTTACTGTGACGCTAGAGTTAAAAATCAGTAAAGAATTGTTACTTGTATTTTTAAAATATATATTGACACATCCACTTCATACAGAGAAATACACCAAATTTGTTACTAAAATTGGACTAGTTAGTCAATACGTCATAGGTAAAAAAAAACAACATTCATAAGAACAACAACATTGAGAACATAGGACTCTCCATAATATTAAAAAAATAAAATTGCTTCAAACATTTGCATTCGTTGCTACGCTTGTCAGGCGGTATGAGAACCGCAGATTTTTTACTTCATAGATGTTATTAGGAAGACGCTATTGCCCATCTCTTGGTTTGTTACATTATGGTAAATGTACTCGTCAACAACCAAGAGCGGATTGTTTCAAACAACTTCCGGCATGAAGACGTTACGTTACATATGACTTGACTTTGACTTGTCCATGTTCATCTTAAGACCTCTCTGTTAGAAGATACTTTTGAGGACATTGAGCGCGTGACGAGAACCAGATACCGAGAATTGTTGTACATTGAGTAGAAATTGCAATATTTTGGCTTAGCAAAATTTGCAGTGTGCAAGAAAGATCTGGGACTTGATAGACATCTAAGACGGAATTTATATCATAGTTTGTCTGTTACCCGTATAGGTGGTTATTGTCACATCATAGTCTTCAAAGGAAAACCAACAAAAATGTAGTGTCTGCTACTTCCTATTTACATAAGTTTACTATCAATTTTAGGTGCTACTTGTTTACCTTTAATTTATTTGACTCTACATACATACATTCCAGTAGAAGTTAATTGCTGTTAATTTGAAATAAAATACAAATACCAAAAGTCCAATGCTATGGGCAGTTTACATAGTCTGATTGGCCAAGCATGACATCGAGGCGTACTGATTGGTCAATAAGTCTGGATGATTGCTCAACTATGTAAGCTAACACTCAGCCCAATCAAACAATATGTGTGTATGTTTTAATGTGTATATATGTGTTTTAAATTTTGTATAATAGGTCCAAAAACACATTTAAAAGGAAAAGCATTGGTCCCTGTTTTTGATTTGAATCTAAAATTGAAACCTTAGATGACGTTAAGAGAAAGATGAGGGATAGCGATAGATATAAAAGAAGTTGAAGAACGCAACGGGTCCGATGTGGAAATGCACTAGTTGTCGGCATCCGAAAGAACGGCGGTCAATTAGAACTGAATCTGGTCGCCGCTGCAGGGGTAGCAAGGAGGCCCCCAACTTTTAAAATAGGTCCTTACGATGGCAGCTGCAGTTGGACCGCCTAAGGTTGCATTTAAAATAGGACGAGTGGCAGAATTCTTACGTCTTATGGAGAAGTTTAGCGGTGGTAGAGCCACGAGGCATCTTTTGCTGTTGCACATATGGGCCGGCTCCAGCTGGAGGTACCAGCCCCTCTGGAGAATCCTTCGCTGAACTGACCAAGCTACTCCACCCCTGAGCGCTTGTGCTCAGGTTGCCCCGCGTATTCTGGGGAATTGCGCTCAAGATAATAACTGCTCGGGGCAAACTGATTATTAAGACCAAAGCAACCCCTGCCACGGTATCCATGATTTTCTGCAACATGAGACATCACTCGAACCTAAACTCCGTACACTACCAAAGCCGGCCTTGCTCTTTCCAACCAAGACGCAGCTGTCCTCTCCGACTGATACTTCGTACCACTCCTACCCGGGATACAAATTGACGCGCGACACGACGCATCTATGGATCGACGCGACGACCATCTGCGCATCTATGGATGCCTCTATAGGTCCTACAGCGGTAATGGCGAAACAGACCGACTCATTGACCACGCCCAAGTGGCTACAGATTCCTTGCTACAACAGGTACCATCCGCAGCGAACGTGATCCTTGGCGATTTTACGCGTACCACGCCAATTGGTTAGGTTCACGTTTAACCGATCATGTGGAGAGATCTGTGTATGATTTTGCCGTGGCATATGGTTATACTAAGCCTACGCGGATTCCAGACTTAGGGGATCATGCACCTTCTCTGTTGGACCTTTTGCTCTCATCCGGACGGATATGGTTTCCGTCAACGTTCCTTTAGGGTCGTCAGACCATTGTCTTGTCCGGAGTGTGGTTCCACTCACACTTACGTCGCGGTTGCATTCTGCAGGCTGCCGCCGTGTTTGGTACTATAGGTATAGGTGACGCTTTTTTTTTGCGGATGGAAAATCATCTAATGACGCCTTTCGCTCTGGGTGGAGCGGAAGGGAGTGTCAGACTTTTACTGACTAAAAACCATCCGTGTGCCTTCAGTGCCCTTACGTTCCGGAGCCGCGGTATCTCTTTCGAACAGCCCGCAGCCCCGGCAGGCGTCGGCCCTTGCCGTGGAACAAAACGTGCCGTCGACACGGCCTGTCGTCGTTAGACGGACGGACAGCGAGCTACCCATTGCTCGCCGTCCACAGGCCCGCGCCTACGGTGGCCGGGGGCCACGACGTAGACCCCGACGCCCGGGGCGTCTCCCGCGGCGGCCGGGAAGGAAAGCTGCTGCTCTCTCCTTCTCCCGCTCCGCCACCTCCTTCGCTAGCATCACTGCTTCGCAGAAGGTGGTGACGGCATCCCATTCCGTCTCGCTCCGGACCATGGCTTCGACCAGGGCCGGACGCGAGAGGTCGCCGCCGCCTATCGCCGCTACGAGGACACGGCGGTGCTCCGCCCAAGCAGGGCACACCTCCACGGTGTGCTCCACCGTGTCCTCCGGTCGATCCTCGCAGTGGGAGCAACCGGGCGTTTCCTCCCGCCCGATTCGGTGCAGAAACCTCCCGACGCACCGTGTCCGGTGAGGACTTGCGTCAGGCGGAAGGTGAGGACGCCGTGGCGTCTCTCAAGCCACTCCTCAAAGAGGGGTCTTATCGCCGCTATAGTGGCGTGCCCAGCACGGGGTTGAGACAGTCGCTCTCTCCATGTCGCCATGAGACCATGCCGGAAGTCTGTCCGCTGCGCGACAACTTGCCTCGGCAGCGGGGTTTCCCCCGGCATAGTGCCTCCGCGCGCCATTCGTGCAGGCGCGCGAGGACTATCGCCTCCAGATCCCATGGCGGCAATCCGGGAAGGAGGCTCGCTGCCTCGCGGGAGATCGTGCGGTAGCCGCGAACCATTTTTACGGCAACCACCCTTTGGGGCGCGTTCAGGTGATGGACGGCAAGCCGCGCCAAACCACGCGCCCATACCGGGGCCCCGTAAAGGGCCATGGACCGCACGATCCCCGCGTAGAGCCTCCGGAAGGAGGCGTTTGGCCCCTCCAGGTTCGGCAGGAGCCGCCTGAAGGCAGCCCCGGTCCGTTCCAGTTTGGGAGCCAAACGTCGGAAGTGCTCAACGAAGTTCCATCGGCCGTCGAGGACGAGTCCTAGGTACTTCAACGTCGACTCGACGCCGATGGATACCCCTCCATCACTGAGGATCCCGGTGGTGGCCTGTTCCGAGGACCATGGAAGTGCATGGCCTCGGACTTGTGCAGAGCCACCTCGAGACCCAGTTGCCGGATCTTCTCAACGACTATCGCAACCCCGCGTGTCATAGTTTCCGCCGCCGCCTCGTACGACCCCCCTTGTGCCAGTACCAGCGTGTACCCCGACTATACGACGGAGATAGGGCGGCACCCGGTGATACCGTAATGCCTCCCTAATGCAGCTCCAGGGCATGGAGTTGAAGGCGTTGGCGATGTCGAGAGACACCGCCATGATAAACCCCCCTGGCCGCTGCATCCCCCGTCGTGAGGGCTCTCACGCGCATGATGGCGTCCACCGTAGAGCACCTCTTGCGGAAACCAAACTGGTGTTCCGCAAGATCCGGCCCCGTCCCCGCAAGGTGCTCGGCGAGGCGGTTTGCAATTACTCTTTCAAAGAGCTTGCCCACCTCGTCGAGCAACACCACGGGCCGGTATGTGGACGGAGAGTCCGCAGGGCTCCCCGGCTTCCGAATGAGGACCAACTTCCCCGTCTTCCATCGAAGTGGGAATTGGCCTCTCTCCAAGCATGCGCTTAGGAGCCCCTCCAGTCGGGGCCCGAGAGCCTCCGAGGCCAGGACCCAGGCTTTGCCAGGCAAGCCATCGGGTCCATGCCAAGCTTGGCATTGAAGTCCCCGAGGACAAGTACGGGGAGGGGATAACTTCCGACGACGACTGCTCTCAGCTCTGCAAGAGAGTTGTGGAACTCGGCGAGAGATCGGTTCGGGGAGAAGTACACCCCCACAACGACGAACTCCCCGAACCGTGCTGCTACGCACCCCCGACCCCTCCTGACACCTTCAAGGGTCGGGGTACGGCCCCGGCCTGGATGCGGCAGCCGTGGCCGCCGCGTACGAGACCGATGCCGGCCTCGCCGCCGTCTTGTTTGCCACTAGGGGGGGTGGCGCAGGACGATGCCCTCCAGCACGGAGAACCGGTGCTGGAAGGCAGCCAGCTCCTGCCGGACCAGGTTCAGAACCTGGTTCTCCACCGGCACGGGCTGGCTTGGGCGCTGCGTCTGGGGCGCCGCGCGAGAGGCAGGCTCACGTAGACTGGCCAGGTCTGCGCGGAGCCTCTCATTCTCCTTCTGGAGAGTCTCCATGGCGGACGTCAGGCGGGCCACGTCCGCCCGCAGCTTCGCTACCTCGTCCGCATTAGGCTCGGCCCCAACAAAGGTGGCCTCCGCAGCCGCCATGATGGAGGCGGAGGCCGCGGGAATGGCCTTGAACTTCGAGGAGGGCTTTTGCTTGTAGGCCACGACCTTGATCGCGGCCTCCACCTCCTTTACGAATCTGGCCTTACGCTCCACCTCGGAGCCGCCAGTCGCATCCGTCTCTTCGCCTGATACCCGAGCCGTATCGCCCGGGTGGCGCCCCTCCTCGGCAAGTTTTGCCGCTCGTTCGGCCCTCTGATTGTCAGAGGGCCCCTTCGCCTTGCCTCTCAGCCCGCCCCGCCTGTTGGTGGGGATTTTCCGAGCCGAAACCTCTTCTTCACCGGCTGACGACCCCTGGTCGCCATCCCGCCTGGACCGCTTGCGGAAGAACTTACTCGTCTCCGCGGTCTCAGGCCCCACGCGTCGGGAGCTCTCTGAGCCTCCCACGCTGCTCGATGCGGCGTCGGACTCTGTCCCCGCATCGTTCCTCCTCTCCTCTAAGTTGCCGTTGCCGGCGGTTTTGGTTTTTTTGTTTTTTTTTTCCATTTTTGTACCCACGAGTATAGGGGAATTAAAGGTCCACCTTGGCAGAGACCCCTTTACCAAGGTAAGCAGATTTAGAGGATTTATTACTCGCCAGGGGGTCTGCAGGTACCCTGGCGAGGAGCGCACTAGCGACTGATTTTTTCATAGAAACTCGTCAGCCATCCATCCCCTCGCGGTGCGTCGCCGCTTGAGATTCGGGGTAACTTTTTTTAGAGGTTTTCTCCCTCACGGTCCGGGCGATTAAGCCAAGACCCTCGGTCCCTATCAAAGCCGTGAGACATGATCCACGACACTTCGATACTGGGATGACGAGACCGGCGGTGACAGCAAAGGATGAATCCTTCACTGTCTGCCCGGAGGCAGGGTAAGTGCACACCGAGCCCGCCCTCACTCCTCTGCTATGCCCTCTGCTGATCAGAGGGTCACGCAGAGGAACGCACCGTTGGTCCGGGACGGACCCCACCCATGTCAGAATAATTAGCCGCGGCAGTAACATTCCCCAAGGAATAAGAATTTCTTCTCATTTCTTGAGAAAGATTACTGCCGCGCCCAGGGTGCACCGGCGCAGTAGCTGCTCTTCCCTCCAGACGTATCGAGAGGGACCCGCAACTATCAGGCACACGTGGAGGACTTCTGAATTCGCACCCCTGCATCTTACGCTTGAGGGCGGGTTTGCTTCTAGCCATGCGATTCCAACGTTGATGCTTATTCTGTTGCTGATGTGGTACTTCAGGGTATGGACTCACTGGCCCTTGGGGCAAAGGAGAAAGCTGATCTGTTAGGCCTTTCTTTGCATCCAACTCGACTCTCGTCGACGGGGGGGAACACACCGCCAAACATCCCACGGTGTGAGTGCTCAATGCTGGATGTTTGGTTTACACAGCGCTCGGTTCGCAAATCACTCCTCTCCATGGTCACTCACAAGTCGAGTGGGCCTGACGGAATCTCCGCAATTGTGCTGAGAACGTGAGCTCCGGATTTGGCACCGGTTATAACGTGTCTTTTCAGGTAAGGCAGCCGTATATAATTGAGTATCTCTCACAATGCTAATGGCTTGAGAAGGAGTGGTGGCAGACCTGCTGTACATCTTGTTTAATTTATGTTGGGAACTTTAGCGGGGAGACTCGTGCAAATCCGTAATAGTCCCGATATATAAAGGAAAAGGATCACAGCAGGACTGCAAAAACTACCGTGGTATCAGCCTTCTTAGCATTGTGGGAAAACTGTATGATAAAGTACTTGAAAAAGTTATGAAAGAAACTGATGCAAAAATTCGGTATGTACAGGCGGGATTTAGAAGGGAAATGGGGTGTACGGATCTTCTCCGTTCGCTTGGTCGCGGAGAAATTTTTGGCCAAAAACCAAAACATTTTTTGTGAGTTCGTGGACTTGGAAGAGGCTTATGACAGAGTGGACAGGGATGTGTTATGGCAAACACTGAACTGATTTGGGTTGAGCGCTGGGTTGATACAGGCATTGAAGTCTCTGTATAGGGACTCTAGTGCTTGCGTCAAGATCAACGGGGCATACTCCGACTGGTTTGGCATCCATAAAGGTGTCAGACAGGTATGTGTGGCTTCCCCGCGGCTGTTCAACCTATTAATAGACAGTTGTTTGGAAAATTTTAAAGTTAAAGAATGTGGGTTAAGAATGGGTGAGTTAACCGACAAATGCCTTTTGTACGCCGATGATCAAGTCATACTTGCGTCGTCGGCGGCCGAGTTGCAAATGATGGTAACATTAATTTACATAACATTAAAAGAAAAGGGAATAAAACTGACCGCAATTAAGACGAAAGTAATGGTTTTTGAAAGAGAAGAAAGTAAAACGATATATGAAATAAGAATAGAAGGAGAAATGGTCGAGCATGTAGATGAGTTTGTGTATTTGGGATGTGAATTTTGCAGGGATAATAGATATGATAAGGATATAGAACGACAAGGGAACGCAGGAAATAGAATGAATGGGGCTCTACACTCTATTGTGGAAAGTCAGAATATGTCCAAAAAACACGCATGGTAATTCACAGTGCTGTATTAGTCCCTACTTTAACGTATGGTAGTGAAAGTTGGGTGTGGCAGAAGAAACACGAGAGTAGAATAAATACTGTAGAAATGTGGTCATTAAGGAGTATGTTAGTGATGAAGTTGAATGACAGGGTGAGAAATTGTTTGATAAGAGAAGAGTGTGATTTGCACGATGATGTTGTGACCAGGATTAAGAAAGGTATGCTTCGGTGGTTTGGTCATGTAGAAAGAATGAATGGCGAAAGAGTGATAATACAAATTTATGTTGCAGAGGTGTACGACGGAGTCGGAAAGGGACGCCCTAGGCGAAAGCTTATCGACCAAATTGGCGATATATTGAAAATGGGCCAAATTAAGAGTACCCTTAACTGAGAGTGTGTATGCGTAGATATGTGGATGTAAAGGAGACGAGAGAGATGTGTCAAGATCGTGCCAAATGGAAGTCCATAGTCTCTGCTTACCCCTCTAGGTCACAGGCGTGAGTGTTTATGTTATGTTATGTTATGTGACACTACCTGTTAAAATAATAGAGCGCTAAATTTAAAACACTGTAATAATTTATTTTAAAAAATAGTAATAAATTTTTTTTCATCAACATTTAATGAAACGCTCATAAGGCGTGCGCAAGCATAGAAAATTTCAAAAAAAAAATACAAATATAACAGAAAAGCAAAATGGAATCCTTCAAGAGTATCCATCAAGCTCGTCCTCTTTATTGAATGCGCAAGAAAAGATAGTAGCCGAACTCACGAATATAACATGAGGAGCAAAAATATAATAATCGCTGGTGTGCCAGAATCTAAATCTACCAACCCAAATGAGAAATAGGAAGAAGATAAGACTGCAGTCCTAAAGATGATCAAAAAATTTAAACAGTGGTAGAGCCACGCGGCAGCTTTTGCTGTCGCACGGATGGGCCGGCTCGAACCGGGGTGGTACCACGACCTCACAGAAAACCAGCGTGAAGTAGAGGTTCACCTCTGCGTTTCGCTTGGTGAGTGCAGGTGGCCGGAGGCCCTTTTTACTGGAAATGAGGCATTCCATCTTAGTCCTAACGGGTGACAACGCATCTACATTTTGAATTGTAATAGAGGATAGATGTAGATGTCTATGGGCCGCAGCAACCACTTACCATCAGGTGGACTGTGTGCTCGTTTGTCACCCTTATCCTATAAAAAAAAAAAAAAAAAAAAAAAACTATACTGCTTGGTGACGTCACTGAGCCATAAAAAATTTATCGGCTGGGAAAATACCAATCAGATAAGGATAGACACCTGAAAGTTTGTTTTTCATCCCAGGAAACATCAAAATCTATTGAAGTGTAGTGGCGGTTAAGAATATCCACTACCCCATATCTTCCCGTGGGTGTCGTAAAAGGCGACAAAGGGAAACAGGCAGGAGATAGGCAGCAGCATGTTCTTGATAACAGCAAAAGTACAATAAAAAAACTGTGGTTGCCAACCCGCTCGCCAACCGTGGCAAATATAACAAATACCCCCCAATGATAAGAGCAACAAAGAGACGGCCCACAGTCCCCGGTGACTCCACTATTCCTGGCTACGGTGGCGACCATAGTAACAGCGGGGCAGGGGGTGGTAAGAATCTCCGGTGGAAGTTCGGTTGCCACCTAAAACGACTCGAACTCACAACATACAAGGCACGCTCCCTGAGGACTGACGAGGAGATCGTGGAGCTGGAAGAAGAGATAGATTGCATATTATAGGATTATCCGAGGTCCCAAGAAAGGGGGAGGACACGGTAATCCTGGAATCCGGCAATTTGTTCTATCACCCGGAGGGCGACCATCTGTCCCAAGGAGGTGTCGGATTTATCGTCACCAAGTCTCTCGTTAACAAGGTTGTAAAGATTGAGGTTGGGTCGACGAGGGTTGCGTACCTTATACTCAGAATCACCAAACAGTATTCGCTTAAGGTCATACAGGTTTACGCGCCAACCTCGGCACACCCCGATATCCTCATACATTTCCTCCACCTCCTGGTGGAGGAAATGTATGAGGATATCTCTAGAGCCATGCATTCCTCCAAAACCCACTATACGGTGTTAATGGGAGACTTAAACGCAAAAGTAGGCACAAGAGAGAACGGTGAGCAGAAAGTAGGGAATTTCGGAGTAGGGAAACGGAACCCAAGGGGCCAGCAGCTGGCCGACTTCATGGAGAAACAGGGACTCTTTATGATGAACTCTTTCTTTCAGAAGCAGCCTCACAGGAAATGGATCTGATCGAGCCCTGACAGTTCGACAAAAAATGAGATTGACTTCATTATTACGACCAGATGGCAACTGTTCAGTGATGTCTTTGTAATCGTGAGGGTGAAAACTGGTAGCGATCACCGAATGGTTAGAAGCACACTGAACCTTAACGTTAAGTTGGAGAGGTGTCGTCTAAGAAGTCAACCCTCCGTCCCCCTCGTGCTCTGTTCCAAAGTCCCGAAACCTCTTAGCTCGAGTTACAGAACCATTTTCAATTGATGATGATGATGAAACATCAAAATTAATCATCATCATCATCATTACATCCCTTCACAAGTCCACTGCTGAACATAGGCCTCCCCCAAAGAATGCCACAAAGCACGGTCCTGAGCCACCTGCATCCTTCGACTTCCTGCATATCTTACCAGGTCGTCACTCCATCTAGTGGGGGACGCCTAACATTTCGCCTGCCGGTACGAGACTGCCACTCGAGAACCTTTTTTCCCCATCGGTTGTCGGTTCTTTGAGCCATATGGCCGGCCCACTGCCACTTCAGCTTACTAATCTGTTGGTCTATGTCGGTCACTCTGGTTCTACTGCGGATATCCTCAATTCTGAGTTTATCACGCAGAGAAACTCCGAGCATAGCCCTCTCCATAACTCGCTGAGCGACCTTGAGCTTCCTCATCCGGCCAGCAGTGAAAGACCACGTCTCAGTTCCGTATGTCATCACTGGCAACACGCACTGGGTGTACAGTCTCGTTTTCAAGTTTTGAGGTATACCTGACGAGAAAATGTGCCGTAATTTCCCGAACGCTGCCCAATCTAGTTGAATCCGTCGATTGACGTCTCGGTCGAAGTTGGACTAACCTAGTCGGACTATTTGTTCCAGGTAAACATACTCGTCAACAACTTCGAGCTTAGTGTACACAACAACATAGGTGTGACATGGACATTAAACATGATCTTTGTTTTGTCCATGTTCATCTTAAGACTTATCACATACAGATATAAGTCATTGAGCATAGTGCTTAGGTCCTCCAGCGATTCTGACATAAGAACTTTATCGTCGGCAAATCGAAGGTGAGTGATGTACTCGCCATTGATGTTGATACCGTATCCTTTCCAGTCCATAAGTTTGAAAACGTCTTCCAATGTAGCGGTGAAGAGTTTCGGGGATATGACGTCACCCTATCTTACACCTCTCTGCAATTGGATAGGTTTCGTACTCTGGTTCTGTACTTGGATAGCCATCGTAGCCCTACTGTACAAACACTTCAACAATTCGATATACCGACAGTCAACGACAGGCACCGCTGAAGGGACTGCAGCACCGCCCAAATTTCGACGAAATCAAAGGCTTTTTCATAGTCCACATACGCCAGACATAGTGGCAAATTGTACTCCTCTGATTTATTTACAATTTTCCGAAGGGTATGTATGTGGTCTATGGTGCTAAAGCCTTTTCGGAAACCGGCTTGTTCGGGAGGCTGGAAGTCATCAAGTCTGCGCGAGACGATTCGTAATGACTCTCGAAAACAGCACGTAGACGCGTCTTAGAAGGGAAATCGGTCTGTAGTTCTTCAAGAGAGCGTTGTCGCCTTTTTTGAAGGACAAGACCACCGCACTTCTGCTCCACGCCTCCAGTGTAATGCCACCATGGAGGACGGAATTAAAGAGCTTCTGAAGGACTTCAAGTACCGGTTTTACACCCGCTTTCAGAAGCTCCGCTGTAATTCCATCCTCGCCTGGGGCCTTGCCGTGTTTAAGGTGCTGGAGAGCCATTCTAATCTCGCTCAGACTGACGTCCGGAATATCATCGGAATAATGTCGGATAAGACACGCTCTTGGATCGTTACTCACTTTTGCGTGCGGCTCCAAGGATGACGTGTACAGCTGTCCATAGAACCTCTCAATCTCACTCAAAATCTCAGGTGCCCCGGAAACGATGCTGCCACACTCGGTCTTCAGCCTTGACAATTGGCACTTTCTGGCAGACAGATCTCTGGCAAAGACTTTGGAGCCTTGGTTCCGCTCGATCGCTTCTTCAATACGAGCTGTATTGAAGTTGCGTAAGTCCCGCCGCATGCATTTGGAGATCTGTGTGTTCAGGTGCCTGTATGCTGTCAAATCTGTTAAAGAATGAAGCCTCATCTCACGTCTAACAGCCATGAGATTGAGAATGTGATCGGAGAGTTTTTGTGTTCTTCTGCAGCGGGTCTTGCAGAACTTAGCTCCGACCGCATGGACAGTTTCCACGAGCTTGTCAATCAAATCGTCCACTTCATTGCAGTCTTCTAGGCACTGAAAGCGGTTTTGTAACTCGAGCTGAAAGGTTTCGGGACTTTGGAATAGAGCACGAGGGGGACGGAGCGTTGACTTCATTAGACGAGACCTCTCCAACTTAACGTTTAGGTTCAGTGTGCCTCTAACCATTCGGTGATCGCTGCCGGTTTTCACCCTCGCGATCACTAAGACATCACTGAACAGTTGTCGTCTGGTCGTAATAACGAAATCAATCTCATTTTTTGTCGAACCGTCGGGGCTCGACCAGGTCCACTTCCTGTGGGGCCGCTTCTGGAAGAAAGAGTTCATCATAAAGAGTTCCTCTTTCTCAATGAAGTCGGTCAGCTGCTGGCCCCTTGGGTTCCGTTGCCCTACTCCAAATTTCCCCTTTTTCTGCTCACTGTTCTCTCTTGTGCCTAGTTTTACATTGAAATCTCCCATTAACACCGTATATTGGGTTTTGGGGGAATGCATGGCTCTAGAGATATCCTCATACATTTCCTTCACTTCCTCATCGGGGTGTGCCGAGGTTGGTGTGTAAACCTGTATGACCTTCAGCGAATACCGTTTTGTGATTCTGAGTATAAGGTACGCAACCCTCGTCGACAAACTCTCAATCGTTACAACGTTGTTAACGAGAGACTTGTGGATGATAAATCCGACACCTCCTTGGGACAGATCGCCCTCCCGGTAATAGAGCAAGTTGCCGGATTCGAGGATTACCGTGTCCTTCCCCTCTCTTCGGACTTCGGATAATCCTATAATATGCCAGCGTAACTTGTCTATCTCTTCTTCCAGCTCCACAATCTTCTCTTCAGTCCTCAGTGTGCTTGCGTTGTATGTTGCCAGGTCGAGTCGTCGCAGGTGGCAACCGAACCTCCACCGGAGATTTTTAGCACCCCCTGCCCCGCCGTTACTATGGTCGCCACCGTAGCCAGAAATAGCGGGGCCGCCGGGGACTGGGGGCCGTCTCTTCGTAACTTTTAAAATGGGGGGTATATTGCCATAGTTGCCACGCTTGGCGAGCGGGTTGGCAACCGTAGTTTTTCTATTGTATTTTTGCCGTTACCAGGAAGATGCTGCTGCCCATCTCCTGCCTGTTTCCTTTTGTCGCCTTTTACGACACCCACGGGAAGATATGGGGTAGTGGATATTCTTAACCGCCACTACACGGCTAAAAATATCAAAATTAATACTTAAGAGTAATGAAAACTTAAAAGAGTACAAATTTAAGATCTTTTCCGCCCAACACCCCAACAACAGGAATACATAGTTACTTTAAAATGAACACTTGAGCAACGCACAGCAAGGGGCGAACAAAATCTTTGTATCAAATATTACTCTCAAACAACGCCATTGAAAATGTAACGTCCAACAAGGTATCTTATAAAGCTACGAGTATTAGCAAATATACTGATATAATAACTAACAAAAATTCACTTAAGTGTTTTTATACCAATGCCCGTAGTATTATCAGACCGGTAAATTCTAAGAACTTGCGTGTGTTTTACAGTCGATTTCTTATCAAATACATATTATTCTACTGACCGAAACATGGCTGAAATCCGGGCAGGAGGCCAAAAGATCCCAACTAACATGCTGCACTCACTATTTTGTTATTAGATATAATAGCAGAGGGAGTGGCTTGCTCAGAATTCACCTAAGCACAATTTAATAGAAAAAAGCTCCCATTGCGAAAGCTATTTTCTCTGGATTCACATAAACAAGTTTTCCCTAGACATAGGTGCTGTCTATAAACCAGAACGCACAAACAACAAAGATTTCTTGGAATACTTCTCAGCACAATTACAACAAAAAAGAAGTTTTTAAAAGAAAGAAAAAATTTAGTGCACAATATACAAAGAATAAAATTCAAAACTATTACAAATTATTTATGAATTGCGAAACAAAGCAGCAAAAAGATGGGCCTTAATAAATAAACTTCCGTACAACAAAATAAAGGAAACTACGGCTCCAGCTAAACTCCAGACATAAACTGCCATGATAACAGATCCTCTAGAAATATGTGAACATTTTAACTAGTACTTTTCAAACATCGGAGAATCCTTAGCAAGTGAAATACCTTCCTCTTCCCGTCAAAATTTTATCTATGCTTCTGATAAACACACGGCCAGATGTTGTCACAACTGATCCTACTACTACAGATAAAGTCCTCAGAATCATCAACAACATTAGTCCTAACTCAGTGTCAGGTATAGATGGAATTAATACTAAATCTGTCAAGTAATTTAAAAACTTAATTGCCTCAGAACTCACAAAATGTATAAATAAATGTCTAAAATCTTCCCGTGTGGTATGAAAATAGCTAAAGTCACTCCAATCTTTAAATCTGGAAATAGATCCAATCCTAGTAATTATCAAGCAATATCAGTTCATCTTGTTATCTCAAATGTATTTGAGAAAATCTAATGCAACCGTCTTCAACCAAACATTTTTATAATCAAACAATTTCTTATATGATAAACAATATGGCTTTAGGCGAAAATCAAAGACCCTATCAGCAACCACAGAACTAACTACAAAAATAAAACTTAATATTGATCAAAACATATTGCATTAGATATATTTATAGATCTAAAAAGGCTTTCGATACCGTTAGTCATGATTTATTCCTTAAAAAGTTAAAACACATTCGTATCACAGGTGTAGCCTATAATATGATAAAATCTTACTTAACATATCGCAAGCAAGTAGTAAGAATAGACAATTTCCAAAGTACACCAAAAACTGTGACATACGGCGTGCCACAAGGGTCTATATTAGGGCCGTTGCTATTCTTAATTTATATAAACAACTTAAAAAATATTAGCCTATAAGGAGATATAACGTTGTATGCCGATGACAGAAACCTATTCTGTTTCGGCCACTCCTTAAATACTATTATCTCAGATGCGCGAAATGACCTTGACTTAATACATAATTGGTTCCAGTACAATCTTCTAACAATAAAAATCTCTAAAACTAATTATATCATATTCAAAGCAAAAAATAAGAAAATATTTGATTTTAAGCCTCTAAAAATAAATCACCACATTATCAAACGATCCAATTGTGAAAAATACCTTGGCTTATTTTTAGACGATAAACTTATATGGAAACCTCAGATAGATAAAATTAAACCCAAACTATCATCAATATGGGTACCCTTCGTAGTGTAGCTCGGTGTTTCCCGCGTAAAATACGTAATGTTATTTACAATTCCCCAGTGAAACTTCACATCGATTATCTGATAGAAATATGGGGCTCAGTCACAAAGAATAACTTAAACCCAATACAAAGAGCTCAAAATAAGGTTAAAAGAACCTTTATAACCTTATTTTGAGCTCTTTCAACTATAACTATCTGACACCAACTCATAAAATATATAATGATACTAAACTGTTAAATATAAATCAGTCGTACGTTTATCATACATGCATTTTGATTCGTAAAATAATAAATAAAGATATCCACACTCATTTAAGTTTCACTATAAAGAAGCAAATTCAAAAAGTTCAACTAAGAAACGCAAATGATCTCATTCTACGTGCACCAAGAACTAGTTACGGTAAGAGAAACCTTATGTTTGAAGGTGCACAACTATACAATAAACTCTCTAAGAAACATTAAGGAATCGCAGTCAAATGTAAGCTTCAAAAATTACTAAAATATCATATTATGAAATCTATAAAATGATGGCATTTTTATTGTTCATTACTATTAGAATAAAATATTAGGTACTAAATATGTATCTCAAGCCACTTCTTGTACCTTGGTGAGCGTAGTTCAACTTTATATCTGTGATTGCATCTCTGTCCGACGCTGTGACTGTTAAACCTGTTTTCTTAATGTACCCCCAACCTCTGCGTTTCACCAGATATTGTTATAACTTATAAGTTTTTATGTTCTCATGATAAGTGAATTTTGTATTCTTAATGAGAGTAAATTTCTTAAACGACTAAACCATTTTAAGAAGTACTCCGCCAGCGTCTAGGCAGAAACGCTTACAATATCTTTAAGATGTTGAGGCGTAATTCCGTCAATGCCGCCAGCAGAGCCATTCGAATATGACATTATTTATAATTGGTGTTAAATTATTACTTACATACGTGGTAGAGCCATGCTGCGGCTATATTAGTACTATAGTAGTAGCACGAATGGGTCGGCTCGGCCGGGGAAGGACCACGCTCTCACAGAATACCAGCTTAAAATGGCAGCTTGACACTGCTGTATTTCGTATCGTGAGTTTAGAGAAACGGAGACCCATTTTACTGGAAAAGAGGCATTCCATCTGAGTCCTCAAGGCTGAAAACGCATCTGCATTTTGATTCGCAAGCGAAGATATATTTAAATGTCTTTGGGTCACAGCAACCACTTACCATCAGGTGGACTGTGTGCTCGTTTGTCACCCTATTTTTATAAAAAATCATTTAATTCCAAACATATTAACTTAGCTTTTGACACCTACCTGATTTTATACCAAAAGCTTAATGTTTCATCAATCAAAATTCCGATGCTGGCTAATTTGACAAGAAAAGTATCATCAAAATGAGGAGATACGATAAAAGGTATATTTAAGTACTTTGTGTCTTTAGAGAATTTAATAGGACCAGATTTAAGCAACCCATATTGTTAAGCGCATCAAAGACTTTTTATTCAGGCATATCGCATGTTCCCAGCCTAAAATGTCCACTCACCATTTGGTTGACTTATATCTTTTTGACGCTCTATTAATAAAAATATAAATATATAAAATATTTTATTTTATATATATTTCCTTTTTGTTTTTATAATTTTCTGAAGCATCATAGCATCATATTTTAATAAACTAGTTAAATAAAATTTAAAACAGGCAAAACATTTTTTAAACAGTAAAATAGGTCATGTTTTGCTGCAATGAAACTCATTTTCTCAATTAAATTGCAAGCGGTCGCACTCTACTGGTAATTCAGCAAATAAATAGACTGTTACAAAATAATTTATTAACAGAGCACTCGTTCATTTTCTGAATTTAATTTTACGTCATACAAATTGTCACTTTATTTATTAATTTATTGATTTAGATAGATACACCATCGACAGTATTAATATGCATTGTTACGAACGAAAAACAACTTTTTTAGACAAAGGATATGTCTTTACAGGTGTATACATCATTAAATGAAAAAATTATTAAATATATTTTAATTATATCAATTATAATAATTGAGCAAAAGCACTACATCCAGCAAAAAAATTGCAATAAATAATAGTTTAGAATCATTAATCGGGCAAAGTAGGTTTCTTTTGAATACACGTTCGGGGTCGCAAAAGATGTCGATGTCATGATTGTTTAAGCTGTTATAAGTTCGCATACATCAATTTAATGGTGAAAACATACCAAGATTGGTTCTACTGAAGGGAATATTTAATAAATTGGTAATTGGGTGTCTAGAAATACGAAAGGGGATTTTAAGTTTAATTAAGCATTACTAATAGCATTCACATCGTATCAAAACTGACCACAGTTTCCCTGTCTGCCTAGATGTAGTAGGTCTTAAATCTCTGGTAGCTAACTGTGAAGAATGGTGGTGATCCTCATCACCATCGTTCACTTCAGTTAGCTACCATGAGTAAGTATTTGTTTCAGAGAGCACGTAAACACCTGGCCACCGATCTCCAACTGAGAGCAAGTTTTGCACGACAATAATCCTCGGGTCCCACGCCTACGGCACGGTGAACGAGTGAAGTCCATCATATAACTGCTGTACTGCCATAATTAAGAGGTGTTACTGATGAGATTGAAGCGTGCTGTCATTAAGACATACTTGAAGTATTTTTTAATAGTAGCCCGCAGCCGAAGAATATTAGTCAGTTTTTACCATCAGTCAAGTGTAATATCCCTCTGCTAGATGCAGGAGTGTACAAATTTGATTGTGTCTCTTAGAATATACTAAAAGACCAATTTAAAACCTGCGTTAAAGAAAACATAGCTGATGTGAAAAATAAATGTTCCGGGAAGTCTGCAGTCTATGAAAACGCACAGGATCGCCCCCGTCACTGCGTCAAATTTGATAGACCACTAATCCTCGTTAAAGAACACTGATTCCTTCCAAGGATGATTCGCAAGGCTATTGAAATAAAAAAAATCCTAATTTAAATCGAGAATATATTAACAAAATTAAATCCCAACCCAAGCTTACAACTGCAAGACTTCAAGATACTATAAGTTCATACTGCGTAGATTGGACCAAAAACTATTAATTTTATTCTCGAAGTATTCGTGTTTAACTGCACCCCGACCTCCCCCGTGACCATGAGTACTGTAAAGTACTCGAAACGTTGGGAAAGTATATAAATAAGTTAATAAACGCGAAAAAATCTGTAAAAATTAGTTTTATTTAAATATAATAGTGTTAATTTTATTTAAAACGATAAATTTTAAAAAAATATTTTATATCGTACTTTCTATCTTATATTTCTAGCAATTTTTATACGTAGTAGAGCCATGCTGCAGCTATATTATGTTTGTAGCACGAATAGCTCGACAGGGGAAGGACCACGTTCTCACAGAATACCAGCGTAAAATAGCAGCTTAAAGCTTCTGTGTTTCTTATGGTAAGTGTAGAAAACCGGAGACCTTTTTTACTGGAAACGAGGCATTCCATCTTAGTCCTCACGGGTGACAACGCATCTGCATTTAGATTCATAATCGAAGATGGATGTAGATGTCTATGGGCCACAGTAACCACTTACCATCAGGTGTACTGTGTGCTCGTTTGTCATGAATTTCAAAGGTTTAAAAGAGGATCAAATCACAAAGCCGCAAAATTCAATATAGTCAACACATCAATCTCATGAAATATTCATTACTTTTGCGCTAAATTGATTTGAAGTTGGCCAAAGGGGGCAAACAAGGAAAGAATTATGCAATATTTCGCTGTTAAACTCTTTTAAATTATTTTTTTTCCGATCTGACTTTTATCATCATCATCATCATCATTACAGTCCTTCACAAGTCCACTGCTGAATAGAGGCCTCTCCCCATCTAGTGGGGGGACGCCCAACACTTCGCCTGCCGGTACGAGGCTGTCACTCGAGAACTTTTTTTCCCCATCGGTTGTCAGATCTTCGAGCTATATGGCCGGCCCATTGCCACTTCAGCTTACTAATCCGTTGGGCTATGTCGGTCACTCTGGTTCTACTGCGGATATCCTCATTTCTATATGACTTTTTATAACATTTTATATTTTAAGTTGTCTATTTTTAATCTCGTTATTATTATTATAGCTTATAACTCTAAAAATGTACTGTACTGTAATGTATATTAAATATTATAAGAATATTTTAATCAGGCTGTAATGAATATAAAAGAAATCGGAAAGTTTTAGTTGCTAACTTTGTGTTGTAATAGACTGCTGAGGTATTAAAATTAAATATTGTCTTTCACTTTCTTGTAATATTTCAATAAAAATATTACCGAAGGTTTCTAAAATGAAAAAAGTTGCTGTTAGTTAGTTCTTGTTAGTTAAAATATGTTTTAAAGTGGTAATCTTATTTGTTAATCTATGACATTCTATTTTTAATATAAGTACATATATGTATATTTGGAGATGCCAACTCTTTTAATACATAAGAGACCAATTCCCCTCTCTCTTCTTCTTTACAGGTACGTACTGTAGCACAGGGTACACGGACACATCTTGGGAATTCCTACACGGCCTCTTATTGTTGCGCGGAGGCCATTTCCTTTTTTTTTTCTGCCAGGAAAAACTTTCGTTTGGTTGGAAAGAACATAGGTTAATTACATCTTCTTGAAAAAAACTTACTCGAAATATATCAAAAATATTACAAAATAATCGCATATCCATATCTGTAAAATTTGCTACGCAAATCCTGGACAATCCTACAAAGATGTCGATGTTCGTGCTAGCTATTTGTACGCCAGCAAAAGCTATCGCGTGGCACTTCCAAGTACGAAGTATTTTTTTTACAAGGCATAAAAACGAGCACACAGTCCAACTAATTGTGGATATACCCGAGTGCTAAGTTTGAAGGTAGACAGTAAAAAGGGTCTCTGGTTCTTGCCACGTTTCACATAAAACAGCATTATGTTGACTCATGCCCAAATAATTAAACGCTGCTCAATTTTAAGATGCCGTAAGTCTCATGCTGTCGCTGCGGAACAAAGAGACTTAACCACATCTTAAAATTAAGGATCGTTTGAGCATTTGGCCATCAGTCGTGTTGTAACCACAGATACAGCGTGCGGTAAAATAAAAAAAAATCATCTTAACAAAAAAGTGTTTGTGCGTGCGTCTGTGTCTCTGTGCGCGCGCGCGCGCGCGTGTGTGTGTGTGTGTGTGTGCTTATATGATATTTAATTAGCTCTTCAGTGTCATTATATGTTAAAGTGTAGAACATGTTCTTTAGTAGGGTTTTACATAATGAAAGTGAGCGGTCTTTAAGCATGCGTGCGTGCGTGTGTATGTATGTGTGTGTGAGTGCACATGCGCGCGCGCGTGTGTGTGTGTGTGTGTGCGTGCGTGTGCGTGTATGTGTGTGTGCGTACTTTTGTGATATTCAATGACCTCTTTAGTGTCATTATATGTTCGCGTGTAGAACATGTTCTTTAGTAAGTTTTTACGTTAGAAAAGTGAGCGGTCTTTAAGCGTACGTGCTTGTATGGTGCTAGCATCGTGAGTGTATGAATCATACGCCTATTTGGCGGATTTTTGTACTAAAATTAGAAACTTTTTTAATAAAGGTTTCAAAGTGGCAATTGATTTATTATTTATGATCTGTAGCGGTAAATCATTCAGCATTTGGGCCCGCAAAAACGGAAACTTCCACGGAAGGAGGCTGTGTGATGCTTAGGGTGTGTAAGTCGTGATGCTGCCCTAACCGCATGCTGCGATAAAATGAGCATTTGGAACAAGTATGATGGTTCCCTTAGATAAAGGATACGAGCGGAATTGGTGTGTTGTGAGGAGTCTTAACCCAATGCTGGTGACCTAGTTGGAAGTCAGCCGAGACCTTTGCGAGACGGACTCAATTCTTTTTGGCGCTGCACTGGCAGTATACCGTATTATTGGCGTCAAGCTCCCCATGGTTGGACATGCTACTACACAAAGTAATGCCATCCCATTCTGAAGAATATATATTTATATAGAATTGAGGAACGTATCGCAAAGGCTAGGGTCTTCGTCGGCAGAGTGATATAGTTCAGGTCAGTTAATAACATGCCAAGGATTGTGCGCACCATCAGGATGACGTTTTCTGTGACAATGATGAGTTTGTCCAAGCCGGATATAACGCAAAAGACGGAGCGCATAGACGACCTGAGGCAGAGAATCGCTATTTGGTGAAAGCGGATTCGGCAATATACCGAGAGGTCGACACGGTTCAACCAGAATCGTCTCTTCCAAAGTGATCAGAAGTGGCTCTATGAATCATTCTAGCGACCAATGGTACGTGGAACGGACCCAGTACCAAATCCGGCCAACTCTGTCGCATTCTGGCGCGGCCTGTGGTTAGACCCCGTAAACCTAGAAGTTGTAGCGAGTCAAAGTGCAAGCGTTACGCCCATGGATCCCGTTATCATAACGCTGGGTGACGTATCTGAGGCGATCTGTAGGGCCCCGAACTGAAAAATTCCGGCACTCGACAGGCTGCATCACTACTGGCTGAAGGGATTCGTGGTGTGTCACGCTATGCTTACCTGAACAGTTTCAAAAAGCTCCTGACATCCTCGGGCAGTGTATGGGGCAGTGGGGCACAATACTTTACAATGAACTATAGACTACTACAAAAGATGTTTTATACTGTACTATTTTAATATTATGTAAATTAAATTATATGGCTCGGTTACAAGCAGCGCGTTTAACTGCGGCGCTGCTAAGCACATTATTGTATAGCCTTATGGTATTTATACTAATTTCGGATCTAGATGTTTATGCAATGGATATATATTACAAACCATTAAAAAATTAAACAGCTCATATTTTCTTTTAGTTCAATCAAACTTGAATTACATTCTATTTGAAACCTTCATGTAATTCTCTTGTAAAGAAAATATTACTGTCTTAAGAATTCCGTTTTGTTATGAACTATTGCATAAACAGAACTGCGTTAAGCTTTCTCAAAGTTTCTCATAATTTACCAAGACAAAGCAAAGTTATTAAAAGGAAGTACCTACTGAGGAAATACCTTTAAGTAACTTTGCTCAGACGCAGATTTACAAAAGTTTCATATGAAATTTATTTTAGTTTGTAAACTCATCAAAATAATATAATTACATTAGTAAAAATTAAAGTTTTCATAAAATAGCCAGTTATAAAGAACTAAAATGAATAAAATATGTTCCACATAGTGACACCTGAGTCAAATTGGGGGCTTTATTAATTCTATAACTTATTTCTTAGCGCCGACTTCTACTTTTATGAAGTCGATTTTTATGAAAATACAAATTTTTTGACTCTCCAAGTGTATGTAAGGAATATTACAAACTCGAATATCATCTAAATAGTTACATTCAAAATATCCCCTATTTTACCACCCTTTAGGGTATAATGTTTTCTTTAAATTTATTCGGGACCATGCCTGAAATACAATCTATTGAATAAAAAAAGAATCAAGTTTTGCAATAAAGTTGAAGCAAGGTTTGTTTGTTTTGAAAGAGACATGGGACGACAACAATAATGCTTGTTTTATTATTTAATAGAAAACTTTTTGTTAAATTTAATCTTTCAATCTGCTTGTATAATGACCAAAAAACTATTTTTTTTATATATATAATATCATTGGAAAAATGACACATCAAAATTAAATTATTTTACAGGTTGTGACAGTCGGTACATATTTGTGCTAGGTGGTGTGAGAAACAATGTGAGCTACAACTAATTAATAAAAGCTTACTAGAAATTTCGTCTCCTCTTTCTTGTCAGACCTTATTGCCTTTTTACGTAGCTTTTTATCTTCGACTGTTAATCGGTTTATGCCTTTGGTATGGTTATATGACCATTTATGTATTAAAAGTAAAGAAATCGATGCCCTCAAGCTGACGTTTATCGTAGAGCAGAGTAATTTACATACATTGTAGCCCCGTCCTCTATGAGTTTCTCGTTTTATGCATACATTACGGTGGTAGAGCCACGCGGCAGTTTTTGCTGTTGCACATATGGGCCGGCTCGAGCCGTGTGGTACCACGACCTCACAGAATACCGGCGTGAAGTAGAAGCTCTGCTTCTGCGTTTCGTCTGGTGAATGCACGCATGCAATGCATGTCCTCTCCAGCTGATACTTCGTATCTCTCCTACCCGTGGTTCAAATTGGAGCACTCCTATGTGCCTCGGGCTGGAGTTTGCGTATATGTCAGAGAGGACATCTGTTCTCGACGCCTCGGCAGTCTTGAAGGTTCCGACCTGACTATCCTTTGGCTATGCGTAGACAGCGACGACCATCCGCGCTTCTACGGGTGCCTCTATAGGCCCCATAGCGGTAATGCTGAAACAGACCGACTCATCGACCACATCCGAATGGCTACAGATTCCTTGCTATAACAGGTCCCATCCGCAGAGATCGTGATCCTTGGTGATTTTAACGCCCACCACGCCGAATGGCTCGGTTCACGTTTAACCGATCATGCGGGACACAACTGGTTACTTCGCCTACGCGGAATTCAGATATAGAGGATTATATACCTTCCCTGTTAGACCTTCTGCTGACTTCTCATTCGGACCGCTATCAGGTTTCCGTAGATGCCCCTCTTGGCTCTTCGGACCATTGTCTGATCCGTAGTGTGGTGCAGCCTCACGCTCCACTCACGGTTGCGTTCTGCAGGTTGCCGCCGTGTTTGGCATTACAGGTTGACGGATTGGGACGAAATGCGGTTTTTCTTTGCATCCTACCCATGGGGGCGGGTTTGCTTCTCGCTGGATGATCCCGGCACTGTTGCTGACTCTGTCACTGATGTAGTGCTACAGGGAATGGAACTATTTATTCCATCATCTGTGGTACCCATCGGAGGCAGATCTCAGCCTTGTTTTGGTCGCTCTTGTAAGACTGCATTACGCAGTAAGCAGGAGTGTTATCAAGCCTGGGCTGCGGCTTCGGCGACTCGGGATGTAAGCACCAGCATACATAAAAAGAAGTGTAACTTCGCCTCCAAGTCCTTCAAAAGAATTATTGCCAAGGCAAATTCAGATCACATAGGCAGAATTGGCAAGAAACTAGTTCGCCTTCCTTCGGGAACCCGTGCATTCTGGTCTCTCGCCAAGGCTGTCCGAGAGAATTTCTGCAATCCATCACTATCATCTCTGCACTGGGAGGAACATCGCCGAGTATCGGAACAAACTTGTGTCAGAAGTCGAGTCTTTGCTGAACATAGTCTCGGATTTGGGGCGACTAAATCTAGTTCAGTTTAATCCTCAGAAGACAAAAGTTTGCGCGTTTACGGCTAAAAAGAACCCCTTTGTTTTATCTCCCCTTCTCAAGACAAGACCTTCTTGCCTCAGCCAGTATCGGAATCTTCAGAGTCAACATATCGAGTGACGTGCAGTTTCGTGTTCACTTGGAAGAGAAGGCCAAATTGGCCTCTAAAAAGTTTAGCGTGCTCAGCAGAGCGGGACAGTATTTCATGCCGGCACACCACCTGCAACTTTACAAGGCGCAGGTTCAGCCTCACATGGAACATTGTTCCCATCTTTGGGCAGGAGCTCCCCAGTGCCAGCTCCTTCCACTTGACCGCATCCAGCGCAAAGCGGCTCGAATCGTCGGCGGCCGAGTCCTTTCCGATCGGCTCGATTCATTGGCACTGCAAAGAGATGTTGCATCCCATAGCATTTTCTTTCGAATTTACGACGAGGAGTGCTCTGAGGAATTGTTCGGATTAATCCCAGCCGCCAAATTACACAACTGTGCGATGTAGAAGATGTTTTCTTCCTCGCACGACTTCCTTATGGAATCGATTAATATGAGCTATTTTTCCGGACCGATACGACTTAGGGACCTTCAAGAAAAGAGCCTACTCCTTTTTAAAAGACCGACAACGCATCTGCAATTCCCCTGGTTCCCCTGGTGTTACAGTTGTTCATGGGCGGAAGTAGTCACCATCAGGTGAGCCGCATGCTCATTTGCCCCTCACTTCTATAAAAAAATACTTAAGTCTTTACGCATGTAACCCAGGTTATTATACCCAGAGATTGCGGACTTTCATTTTGTACAATTCTAACACACCTCCTTCACATCTAGGTATATATCTACGCGTACATGTTCGTCTGTAAAGGATACTCCGAATTTTCAATTAGCTTAATAACCTTCTTGTTCTTGCACTCTATGATACAGTGTCATCTCTAATATACCTCTGAATGACCGCATTTCATAATCATAAATTTTGTTCGCAAGCTTATTCTGCAATGCCTAACTTTCTCTACAATTAACATTGTGAATTACCTTACGTGACTCTTTTGATTCATTCTGAATTTGCACAAAAAGTGTGTGACTCAGTGCCCTGCTTTCATTCATTGTTCTATATCCTTATCATATCTACTATCTCTGCTAAACGCACATCCTAAATACATAAACTCATCAATTTGCATAACGAACTTCCCTTCTATTTTGATTTTGAATATCCTTTTACTTACTTCTCTTTCAAAAATCATCACTTTCATTTTACGTTCATTTTCATTCCCATTTCTCCAATATTGTAAATATCATTTGAAACTCGCCCACTGACGTCGCAAATATAATTTGATCATAGCGTACAAGAGGAATTTAATGGCTCAATCACCCATTTTTAGTCCACATTCTTTTACTTTCATAATTTCCAAACAACTTTTATAAACAAATTGAACAGGCACGGTAAAGCTACACGACCCTGTCTGACATCTTTATGGATACTAAACCAGTCTTTGTAAGTTTAATAACTTTGTGGAATTAACTTGACAGTATTTGAAAAACCCACTAACAAGCTTTTTCTGCCGACTTCCAAAAAGGAGACAGTAATCAATTCGACTGTATGTTTTTTATGTGTGTTACCTCATAACTTTTTACTGTGTGAACTGATGACGATGATTATTTTTTTTAATTTGAAATCTGGTACATTTCTTGTGGTCCCATATAAATTTGATCAAGATTTAACCAGTAGTTTAAGAGTAATTCTTAACAATGCGTATTTATTAATAATTGAATTTTAACAAAACTTTTAATTTTATCACTTGTGTTAAGTTATGTGAACGTAGGGCCTATTACTTACTCTGACAACACGTTGTGTTAACTTAGAGCTACATATTACCAAGAGCGTTGCTTGTGACCTACGTGGTGCTTACATCTCTAATGCCGTTGATGCAGACTAATATTTAAAGCTAAAAGGGAGCCCGAAGACGGACTCCTGTCAGGAGAGGCCGTGTTGGGAAAGAGGGTAAAAAAAGTGGAAGAGAACATGAGCAAATGAAGGTGGAGTGGTGGTCTCCCACTTGTTTTGGCAATATACACTGTCGCACGGGCGACTGAGAGGCAACAGTCTGTAATTCTACAAGTCTCATATCGTTATTATGCCCATTGGGCTAAAACATTACTTCTACACTGAGATTCAGCCCAAATAAGACAAGTGATGTGTTTCTATTCTTGTAGTAGTTCTTCTAGTGTAAGCAAGGAAGATCGTGTTATAGAACATATAGAATACGCATCGAGTTCGGAAATGGACATTATTTCGTAAATTAACTAGTCATATTCACATTTATTAGAAATTAGCTTTTGCACACGACTTTGTCCGCATAACAGTTTCGTTGCTATAGCCCCAACAGTGAATGATATAATTCGTCTGGTAGTATACTGCCCTTACTGTTTGTATTACAGTTTCTATCTATGAGTAAATCTTTGACTCTCCAATTACCATATTACCTGATTTTTTATATGTGCATTAAGTTGTAAAATTCCTGTGCAATAACTTCGTCTTCTGTCGCCACTGGATAGCAAAATTCATGTGAAAAATTACATTTATCCATATTTATGCGCTTCCAGTAAATCTTATCTGATTTTAGCAGCTTACTTGCATATTGTACGTCAGTCTTAAATTGTCTTCTCTGAATCAAAGTGGCGATGTCTTGAGACATGTATTTATTCAACCATCGTTGTGTCTCTCTCAATAACTGCAGTTATCCTACAGCTGGAGAAGGAACCAGTACCGAGGTCATTAATCATGTTTTGTATGTATTGTGTTTAGCGTGGCAACTATGAGGCAATTTATGGAGAGAAATATGATTATTAGTAGACTTTTAATAGGATTTAATAATGAGGATGCATGATAGTAGCTTAGGGGTTAAGCGCTCGCTGTATGTTTCACAGTATGCGAGCAGTCCGGGTTCGACCCCCGCCGACATCAATAAAATTGTTGATTGAAATTTTATGTTATAACAATGGTAGAGCCAGGCGGCAGCTTTTGCTGTCGCATGGATGGGTCGGCTCGAACCGGGGTGGTATCACGACCTCACAGAATACCAGCGTGAAGTAGAGGTTTACCTCTGCGTTTCGCTTGGTGAGTGCAGGTGGCCGGAGGCCCTTTTTACTGGAAATGAGGCATTCCATCCTAGTCCTCACGGGTGAAAACAAAATAGATGTAGATGTCTATGGGCCGCAGCAACCACTTACCATAAGGTGGACTGTGTGCTCGTTTTTCACCCTTAACCTATAAAAAAAAATATGTGCCGATTTATCAAGTACTTGACGGTGAAGTAAAACATGTTGAGGAATCCAACATGTCTGAGAAGTTAAAAAAAATTCGAAGACGTGTGAAGTCTGCCAACACATTGGGGCAACCTTTAAGAAATGTGAGGAGGCCTGAGCCCAGTGGTGAGATGTGTGTAATGCATGATGTAATTAATTTATACTATCTACCTAAATGTATAGTAATTTTTTTTAGTTTATCTTTACATAGATGGAATTTGAATTATATTTGGATTATTAATAAACCAACATAAACTGTGTATTTTCGCCAGTATAAAAAGTATTTTGAATTATACTCCTGAATATAGGAGCTTTTACTTTACAAATTAATTATTACGCTGTCAGATAAATAACTCTGTGAAACGAACTGGATACTTTAATGTAGGTGCATGACCTATTTTGTTTTATATATTTAAAACACGCTTACCAGCTTTTTATAGCACACTTGGCTCAAACCACATAAAATGTTTGTTAATTTTATATAAGTTTGTTATAACGATGTTAGAGATTTAAATTTATATTGTTAAATGTAAACTATTATAGATTTCGTTTCTCTATAAGTGAAAAAATATACTGTAAGTTCATACTGCGTAGATCGGAACAAAAATAATATTTTTTAATCTGGAAGTAGCCGTGGTTAAATATGACATAGGGACGCCAAACGTTTTTTTACGTGGTAGAGCCATGCTGCAGCTATATATGGTTGTAGCATGAATGGGTCGGCTCGACCGGGGAAGGACCACTCTCTCACAGAATACCAGCGTAAAATAGCAGCTTAACGTTGCTGTGTTTCGTATGGTGAGTGTAGAGAACCGGAGACCCTTTTTACTTGAAACGAGGCATTCCATCTTAGTCCTCACGGGTGACAACGCACCTGCATTTTGATTCGTAATCGAAGATAGATCTAGATGTTTATGGGCCACAGCAGCCACTTACCATCAGGTGGACTGTGCGCTCGTTTGTTACCCTAAACCTATAAAAAAAACACCTTAGTCCCCCGCCCCCCTCCGTGACTATGGGTGCTGTAAAGTTCTAGAAAAGTCCGGAATATAAAATAAGTTAATATATGCGGTAAAATTCGTAAAACTAGTTGTAGTTACATATTGCAGTTATGAAAATAAATCGTACGAGGGTGGATTGAAAAGTAATCGGCCTAACCAAGAAAATAAACACATACTAAATCAGTTATATTTTTATTTTTCTACATAATCACCATCAAGTTCAATACACTTTTGCCACCTCCCCTTCCAAGCATTTAGACCGTTGAAAAAAAATGATTCTTCCTTAGAGTCAAAATATGCGTCTACAGCTGCTTTGACCTCGTCGTTTGTCGAAAATCTTTGACCTCCCAAGTGCTTTTTTAGGTTAGGGAACAGAAAAAAGTCTGATGGTGCCAGATCAGGTGAATACGGCGGATGCGGTAACAGTTCAAAGCCACAGTTGTGAATTTCAGCCATTGACTGTACTGACGTGTGAACACGGGCGTTATCTTGATGAAACAGGACTTTTCTTCTGAGCATTCCTCGACGTTTTTATTTTATTTCCTCTCGTAAACGACGTAGTAAGGTGCAGTAGTAATCAGAGTTTATAGTCTGACGCCTTTCAAGATAATCGATCATAATCACACCTTTCGAGTCCCAGAATACTGAAGCCATCACCTTATTTGCCGACAAAATCGACTTAGCCTTTTTAGGGGGTGGTGAACCAGGTCTTCTCCACTGTTTTGATTGTTGTTTTGTTTCCGGTGTACAGTAATGAACCCATGTTTCGTCTATAGTAACAAAACGATTCAAAAAATCATCGGCATCGGCTTCAAATAACTCCAAACAGTCGCGTGAAATAGTCAATCGCGTCCTTTTTTGTTCAACTGAAAGCAGTCGCGGAACCCACCTCGCAGACACCATGTGGAAACCCAACTCGTTGACAATGATGTTTTGAGTTCGTTCATAAGAGATGCCTATAATCTCGGCTATGTCTCTAATTTTTAATCTGCGGTCTCCCATTATTAAATCAAGTACTTTTTTAATATTTTCGTCAGTAGTAGACGTCGAAGGCCTTCCAGAGCGGGGTTCATCTTTCACACTCTCTCTACCACGCTTAAATTCTGCTATCCATTTTTTGACGAATGAATATGACAGAGCACAATCGCCTAATGTACTGACCATGTCATCATGGATGGCTTTTGATGATAGCCCCTTCTTATGGAGGTACTTAATGACGGCACGCCGCTCGATTTGCTCCATTCGCGGAAATCATGTCCGATTACTTTGTTAATAAATTTATAAAATCACAACTAATTATCGCACACGTTTCGAACTACACACAATGAACTAGTCTGAACTGAACTAAATAATGTGGGTAGATTTGATTTTTAGAATTGAATGGATCTGTGTTAGGCCGAGTACTTTTCAATCCACCCTTGTAGAGGCGAATATAAGGCGCGGCATTCAGCGCAGTTCAATCGTAGTCCAATGGAACGGCAATCCAACATGACCAGAGAGAGACAGAGAAAGAGAGAGATATCAGACACAGGATACCGCTAACATACTGACTTCGGCTTGCTACTGAGAATTTCTTGAAAGAAAAACTAATAACTAATTTAAACCAACCCGTGATTTGAACCCGACCTCATAAACAGCAGTAACACTTGCGACCACTAGGCCGACGATACAGATTGGGGTAATAGTGATAATTGGGTCTTGAATAGCAAATATGTTCGCTATACTGTTAGTCGTCTTATAGTACTTAATCAAAAAATTATGTCCCGCGAAATACTTTAAATGTTCTGGAAAATTTGCTGCTTCGATCCCTCAGAAAAATTGTTTTTTTTTCATGCGTTCACGATGGCTTCTCAATACCGTATAGTGGCGACGCTAGTACCGTGTAGTGGTCATGTAAGAATATCCACTACCTCATATCATCCCGTGGGTGTCGCAACAGGCGACACAGGCAAACAAATCAGGAGATGGGCATCAGCGTCTTCCTAATAACTATTAAAAAACTGCGGTTTTTTATAGAATAGGGAGCAAACAAGCATGTGGCCCACCTGATGGTGACTACCGCCACTCATAAACAACTGCCACATCATAGTAATTGCAGAAGCGTTACCAGCCTTTTAGAAAACTTATTTACTTATTTTTATTTTACATCTTATACATCTATGAATTTCTGTACGACATTTATATAAATATGGGTACAAAAAGCTAAGCAATTTTCAATGTTAAATATGTCAAAAGTCTCATGGATATGGCTATGAAATTTGCTGTAGATGAAAGCGGTTACAAAGCATGACAACTATGGCAAATATCCCCCTATGAGGAAATCTATGAGGGAGGTCTATGTTTAGCAGTGGACTTTAATAGGCAGTAACGGTAACGGTAAAGGTCTCATCAATAATTTGATTAATCATACAAACAGATTATATAAAAGCACTCACTACATAATGTATTGAGTTAAAGCTGCGAATAAAGTTATCAGAGCTTTTACGAAACTTAATTTAATAAAATGCGTCCAAATTATTTAAAAACCTATATAATTTTCACTCATGCTACATATTTTTTTAGTTATCAGGTTACATTAATCGACTGTTTTAACTTTTAGTTGAATTTGTGAAGTAATCTTTGTCAAACTAAAGCGAGCTTGCGAGTTAAATGACTTAAAGTTATTCCTAACAAGGCGAAGTACTTTATAATTAATTATGTTCTTACTAACATGGTGCAACGTGAAGATTACTGCATATATTCTCTATGAAACCTGCATCTTATTCCAAAAAAAACTACATCTAGCTTTTGCCTAGCAGTCTGTCGGGGGGGGGGGGGGGGGACAGCAATTTTTTTAATATTAAATCCTGATTTATCTGGAAGGTAAAGCAATCGCGTAAAGAAATCTGTTTGAAAAAGTATCATACTTTGAAGACATGTGAATCAAATTTATTTACATGAGAAGTCCGCCACTACGAACGCAGTGGACTCTTCTACACCCTGAAATCTTTCTATAAAGGCAGTCTTTGCTATTTACGTTTTAAATAAAGTCTTTACAACTTTCTAAAATTTAGAGCTAAAATCGAATATAAAAGCGATGAGAGAAAATATAACAAAAATTGGCTCTACAATAATGTGATTATGAAAGTAAGGCGATCTACTTATGTTTATTATACAAATTGTACATCTATCAATTTCTGTACGACATTTGTAATATATGTATATAAAAAATCTAAGCAATTTTCAATGTTAAAAATGTCAAAAGTCTCGTGCATATGGATATGGAATTTGCCGTAGATAAAAGTTACGCCTCAAATACACATTGCATAATATAGTATTTTACATCATTGCGTAATACAGGTATTTGTGCCACTTTGCACTACCGCCTAACGAGAGCCTTACGAGATTCGTTCATTATTATCCAATAAGAGTACTGCAAAGTCCATTTCCAGGTTTCCTATATACGGCTTATTATGCATTTAGCATGTGCACTCTGGTGTTAACAGGGTTCGCATAGGTTCAGAAGACACGAAGCCAACCGCATCGCTTTTATCTCGCGCCATCGCACCTATTTTTGTGTAGTTTAGATAGTAAACTATGCAAAATCGTCGTAAAGTATATAGATCATTCACAATAACGCTATATTTCGCGTGAAGTTTATATGTGTGAAGAAAACTGGCTTCCAATCATTGTGGCTGCAGCCCTTGAGACACGAGGCAAATTAGCTTATTAGATTAAATCAGTCCATCTGGACTAGGATGAGAATGCACATGCATTAATTCACATCCTTTTTGTAGCCCGAATTTAGGGCATTTGGAGCATCGTGAAATAATGAATTCGCACCGCACCTTACAGTCCATTCATTTGCGTATAATCATCTTTTTAATAACTCCGAACCAGCAGTTGGTTCAATTAAACCAACACGTAATATTTGTCCCTTCACCCGGATTAGAACCATTTTTGGTCACTTCGGCCGGGATTGCTTTTATCAATTTTCTGGGCCTTCTTGCTGAATTATAACTAATTTATTAACCATTTTTGGTCATTATGGCCGGGATATTATCCAGGAGGAATATTTCTGATGATAATATTATGCCCATAGTCTAACAGTCAATAAACAATTTATTGAGAAGAATAATTTAAGCTGAAAATTGTAAAAGCACCCAAAACAAAAAGAGCTAATTATCTTCAAACGGTTAAATTTTTTTCTTAAATTATAGCTAGGAACACTCTGAATCAAGTCATCTTAAAAACAATAAAAGTTAAATCTAAATCGGTTCAACCATTTTGGAACTACGATGCCACAGACAGACATACATATACACACGTTATATTTCTCGGGAAAACGTCGCCGAGTGCCGGGACAAACTTGTGTCTGAAGTCGAGTCTTTGCTGAATAAAGTCTAAAGACTAAATCTAGTCCAGTACAATCTCCAGAAGACACAAGTTTGCGCGTTTGTTGCTAAAAAGAACCCTTTTGTCGTATCTCCTCCGTTTTTTTATAGAAGAAAGGGCAAACGAGCATGCGGCACACCTGATGGTAAATGACTACCGCCACCCATGAACAACCGCAACACCAGGGGAATTGCAGATGGCACTCCCCTTGCAGCCTCAGCTAGCATCGGATTTTCGTGGTCACTTCGAGAGGAAGGCCAAATTGGCCTCCCAAAAGCTTGGCGTGCTCAGCAAAGCGAGACAGTATTTTATGCCGGCACATCGCTTGCAACTTTAAAAAGCGCAAATCTGGCCTCACATGGAATACTGTTCTCATCTCTGGACCGGGGCACCCCAGTGCCAACTCTTTTCACTTGACCGCATCCAGCGCAGAGCGGTTCGAATCGTAGACGACCAAGTTCTTTCTGATCGGCTCGATACACTGGCAATGCGTAGGGATGTTGCATCCCTTTGTATTTTCTATCGAATTTACCACGGGAGTGCTCTGAGTAATTGTTCTGATTAATTCCAGCCGCCAAATTTCACGAACGCACATCATGTCAAAATTCATGATACCATCCGTACCATCTGGATGCTTGGCGGTCCACGACTGTGCATTTTACTAGGAGTTTTCTTCCTCTTACAACGTTCTTTGTGAAATCGTTTACCACCGGCGATTTTTCCGCACCAATACGACTTAGGGACCTTCAAGAAAAGAGCTTACACCTTTCTAAAAGGTGGGTAACGCATCTGCGTTCCCCTGGTGTTGCGGTTGTTCATGGGCGGCGGTAATCACTTACCATCAGGTGAGCCGTTTGCCCCCTCTTCTATAAAAAAATAACACCCCTCTGATTACGTCGAGGGTTAAAATACATCGGGCAATTAGGGGGTACCTTACTTAAGGAATAGATATATACATATAATTATCCTTTGAAGTGCCAAGCTATACTGGTGGGTAGCTCTAGAATGCTGGCTAAGATTAATCTGGCAGATTTACCTCCTATTTATTATGATAGTATTATAATTCCGTTCAGTAATTCTGTTAAAAATCTTGGCCTATATATCGATAGCACGTTGAACTGGAGAACCCAGGTTTCAGAAGTGAGTCGTAAAGTCATTGCCACTTTATGTTCTCTGTATCGTCTAAAACATTTTCTTCCCACAAAATCTAAGATCATGCTTGTCCAATCACTCATATTACCCATAATTGATTATGCAGATGTGTGTTACTCAGATCTGTCCCAAGATCTTCTGAACAAGCTGGAACGCCTTCTTAATAACTGTATAAGATTTATTTTCGGGCTTCGTAAGTATGACCATATTTCGCAATATAGATCTAAGCTAAATTGGCTTACAATCCGCCAGAGGCGTAATTCCAGAATACTGCTTGTTCTTTTTTCCATTTTAAATGACCCATCTTCGCCTTCTTATCTTAAGAGTAAATTTCACTATCTCTCCTCATCTCATGATAGGGTCCTACGATCTTCTTCTAACAACAAAATCTGTATTCCTGTTCACTTCACCGAGTTCTATGGTAACTCCTTCACAGTTCAAGCTACACGCCTTTGGAACTCCTTGCCCGATGACATTAGAAAAGCACCCAATAAGTACGCTTTTAAAAAATTGATCCGTAATCATCTATTGAAGACAACGCATTTTACATGAATCATCCATTTAATGTGTATTGCTAAACACACGCATATATTCATAGGTATTTGTATGTACTAATTATATATATTAAGTGTATTTAAATATGTATATTTTTATGTATATGCATGTATTTATATCTCCATTTGTATATATATATATATATATATATATATATATATATATATATATATATATATATATATATATATATATATATATATATATATATATATATGTGTATGTGTATGTGTATATGTATGTAGATGTATATGTGTATGTATGTATCCATCATATGTGTATAGTTTATTTATTAGTAAAATGTATGTATTATGTAGTTAATTATAATTTTGTTTAGTGTTATTTTATTCTATATTGCCGCACCTACGTCAAATTCTCACCACTCCATGGGTTGACTGGTAGAGAATGCCTCAAGGCATTAAGTCCGCCCTTTGTATCCTTTTGTTTTAAGGAATGCAATAAAGAATAAATAAATAAAAATAAAAAAAAATATAATTACTGAAAGAAATCCAATAATTCTTACATAAACAAGCTATTTCTTATTTATAAGTAAACTTAACTAGTTCCTAACTACGAAAACGTTCTTTTGTCAAATAAGAAGATAAGTTTTTTTTATACTATACTAAGCCAGCGCTTAGCTACAATCACACCTGATGGTAATTGGTGATGTAGCCTAAGATAGTGAAGTGCACTGACTTATCAAAAGTCTATTCACTTCTTCTTGCCTTGAAGGCATCTAAATTGTAATCGGTTGGAAACACAGATGCTGGCAAATTATTCCACTTCATTAGTGTACGCATCACGAAAGATGTAGCAAACCATTTGGGTCAAATTGTGGTAAGTCAACAACGAAAGGTTGGAGAATGGCCAAATGTCTGGTTGTGCGATGGTGGAATGGAGAGGGAAGAATAAACTTATGCAATTCTTGCGCGCACTCTCCGAAATACATCCTGGAGAAAACCGAAAGATGTAGTGTTATACTACTTACATTTCATTGTACACTAATTCTCCATTCTGTTTTGATATTCTGCATTCATGTTTTGCATCACTTTATACTATTTCTCCATTCTGTTCTTGATTTTCTGCATTCATGTTTTGCATCACTTTATACTATTTTTCCATTCTGTTTTTGATTCTCTGCATTTATATTTTGCATCACCTTTATTTATATAGGATCCTGTAACGTTTTTACACAATAACATATCATTTTACTGCGTATTTTCACACTATTTAGTACTTTTAAACTAGCTGTCAACGAAGCCTTACCTTTTTTTGGTCTTTTATTGAATTCTCTGTAACTCTACAATTTCAGGCTTCGGTGCGCTGTCGCGCATCAGTTTTTCCTATTTGAATAATATCTCATTTCTTACTTAAAGGTAAAGATTTTCCAATTATATTCCTAAAAACCAAAAATTTTATATTTGATAACCATTGTTTTTGTAGTTGTCATGGTAACTTTTATTCAAATTCGTCTCTGGTTTGATGTTCTTTCTTCATAAATACTTTTTGGCTGTAGGTCATTTACAATAAATTTCCTTTTAATTTAAATAATTTTTCCGTTCTCTCTAGAAAGATATAAAAGCCGACCAATCGGTGAAGAAATTCAGTCTTGCTTCAGTTCTCGTATCGGAAGCATCTTCTAAAGGCCTTATCCCGGGGCCGCTCAGCCCCGGGATCCTGCAAGCCTCTATCCTGCCTGAAGCCACTGGACTCTACGATCCGTTGCTCTGCCTGAAGTCGCCGGATCCTACAAAACGTTGCTCTGCCTGAAGTCGCCGAGATCCCACAAGTCTCTACTCTACCTGGAGTCGCCGGAACCTACAGACCTCTGTTCCGCCCGAAATCACCGGAACCTACAAACCTCTGTCCCGCCTGCAGTCACCGGATCCTGCAGGCCACTGCGCTGTCTGAAGTCGCTGAGGATCCTGCAAGCTCCTGTCTGGGCTGAAGTCGCCGATCCTGCAATCGCCGCATTCACCTGAGGTCGTCCCCTAGAGACGCCCACGCCTACCCACCTACGCCGTGCGTGCTCGTTCCAGGCGCTGAGAGCACGCTTGGGATCTTCGGACTCAGCTACGACATAAATCTTTTTTTTATTACCTTTTTTTTTAAAAAATAATTTGTAAATCACATCATCCATCCTCACATTCATACTCCATTTTTGATATATAAAATTGTAAATACTCTTTTAAAAACTTAAATATATTATTGTCTTGGTCTATTTGGTTGTTTTGCTGATCGTAGGTTAGGTTTTCCTTCTCTTTTAATTGTCGCTTCACGACAGTTTGGCGCCCAACGTAAAAGTCCTCTTTCTCTCTTAATTCTTCACCTTTACTGCGCCTTGTCTAGTTCCTTTTGATTTAATTGCTTTCCCTTTTGTTCTTAACTTACTATTCATCATTCATTTACACATCCTTTTCATACCTTCAAAATTCTAAAACAAAACTTCTTCTAGTTTTTCAACTTATTTGGATTATATTTAGGCCTACAAATAACACTTCATTTACATTCATCACTCTAAGTTACATTCATCACTATAATATTTTTTATTCTAGATAACTTAGAGGTACGATTTTTAATAATATTTTTATTTCTTAAACTTAACTTTACACGTAATTATAACAATGAAAAGGGTTATTAAGTACGAATTCCTTAACAAGGCCGAACTTGAATACGAAGTGAAGATTAGATGTGAGGAACCAGCTAATACTGTTTTGCTTCTAAAAAAACAAGTTTTACGTTTAGTTGCGAATTCTCACCCTGAAGATATTCTGACTTCTCCAATTCCGATCGAGGATGACTTGTCTCAAATTGATTCTCCATTGACCTATCAGGACTGTAAAATTAAAAAATTTTTACAAGGTGAAACCAAATATTTACGACTAATAGAAACTTTTATTAACCATGTTTTTTACAGATTAGAGCGAATAGATACTGACTTATATCCAGACTTTAAAGCTAATTTCGAGACTTTGAAGATGAAATATGACGCTATGGCTAAACAATTCCAATCCTTGACTCCACCTTCAACTGAAAATGACGTTCCATCACTTGACCCTCCTGTTGACCCGACTGTTACGGTTGACCCGACTGTCACGAAACTCCCTCTTGTTTCTCAAACTTCTATTCAGGTCCATACCCCGTATCCTCCACCACCACCTCAATCTTTTTCTCCATCCAACGTCTTCAAAGATCTGAAAAGACACACCTTCAATGGTAAAAGCTGTCCAAGATCCTTTCTTCAAAAACTGGAAGAATACTGTATAGCTCGTGGCTTGTCCAAAGACTTGTTGATTTCACAAGCGTTTGAAATTTTCACTGACAATGCTCTTCATTGGTTCAGATTTAAATATAATCAGAATCCAAACTTAACGTGGAACGAACTTTCTTCATTATTAATCAAAGACTTTGGTGGTTTTGATTATGATCACAAACTTTTAGAAGCGATTAGGAATCGAACTCAAGGTCGAGATGAACCTATTGTCATCTATATTTCCATCATGTCTGGAATGTTTTCTCGTCTTTCGAAGAAACTTTCTGAAACAGAACAATTGGAGATTATTTTGAGGAATATTCGCCCATGTTATTCTGTCTTCGTAGCTCTAAAAGACATTGACTCTATCGACTCTCTTTTGGCTATTTGCCAAAACTATGAAAAATTCCTAGACAGAGACAAACATTTTAAAGAACCAAATGTACAACAAAGTCCTCTTATTTCTGAATTCAACTACAAGCATTCCACTTCAAGTTCAGTTGACTCTTCAGATTTTTCTAATAACTCAAGACCTTCTCCTCCCCTCATGAATAAATTCACTTCATCCTACAAATACCCTTCTAGGCAAGTTAATAGTCTTTCTCAAACCAAAGCTCCTCAAGAAAGCTCCTTTTGTGTTCGCTGTCGTAAACAAGGTCATTCTTTAAACACCTGTACTCAACCACGATTCGTGATTTGTTTCAAATGTGGTCTTAAAGGTTTTAAAACTGCAGATTGCCCTACTTGTTCTCCCAAACCTAATACTAGTTCAAAAAACTAACTACTGACTTGAAAAGTAACTTAAACTTTGATAATGACGATTGGACTAATTGGATTAAAACAATTCAAAACTTATTTTCTTGTTACAAAATCTCTTCTACACTCTACTCCAAGGAACAAGATTTTAATCGTCCATTCGTTAATGTCAAAATTTATAACTTAACTTTATCTGGTTTACTAGATTCTGGCAGTTCAGTAACTATTCTGGGTAATAATTCTCATTTGGAAATTCTTAAACTGGGCTGCAAACTTTTCAAGTCAGATCTTATTACTGTCTCTACTGCTAATAATCAAAAAATTAATTCCTTGGGTTATTTTGACTTACCTGTTCATTTTAATAATCAAACTCATTTAATTAAAGCTTATGTTTTCCCTGAAATATTTCCTTCGCTAATATTAGGTATTGACTTTTGGAGAAAATTTAATCTTTTACCTAGTGTTTTATCTTCTCTTAACTTTACAGAATCTAAATGTTCTGCTATCGAAACTAAAGATACTAAAGTTTTACCTTATGAGCATTTAACTCCTAACCAAAAGAACATCGCTAACGACATCATCCAACGCTTCAAAACAATTTCTTTTGAGGAAAAAGGTATCCTGGGAAGCACACATTTAATCACCCACAAGATTGATACTGGTGATTCTCTTCCAATCAAACAAAGATGTTATAGACTGTCTCCTGAAAAACAAAAGGCGTTAATTAATGAAGTTGACAAGATGCTGGGATGGAAGGTCATTGAACAATGCGAAAGTCCTTGGTTATCTCCAGTTCTCATCACTCCGAAGAAGAATGGTGAATGGCGTTTCTGTGTAGACAGCAGGAAGCTTAACTCAATTACACGTCGTGATGCTTATAAGTTGCCACTAATAAGCAAAATTTTGGACAACCTGAAGAATGCCAAATACTTATCAAGCATTGACATTGCGAAAGCATTTTGGGAAATTCCCTTGAATCCTGCGGATAAAGATAAAACTGCATTTTATGTACCTGGAAGAGGTATGTTTAGATTTAAAGTAATGCCTTTTGGCCTCACCAACTCACCTGCAACTCTACAAAGATTAATGGATATGCTGTTTACTCCTGAATTTGAGAACAAGGTATTTTGCTATCTGGACGACATTGTTATTATTAGTGAGACTTTTGATGAACACATATCGCTTCTCATGAAAGTTCATGAAAAACTATCATATGCCAATCTAACTATTAACTTTGAGAAGAGTCAATTCTTCAAGAAAGAACTGAAATACCTTGGTTTTCTTGTGGACGAGTATGGTTTACGTGCAGATCCAGATAAAATAAAAGCTATTTTAGAATATCCTGTACCTACTTGCAGAAAAGAAGTACGAAGATTCATAGGCACCTGCAGCTGGTTCAGAAGATTCATTCCAAACTTTAGCACTATTGCCTCTCCACTCAACCAACTAACCTGTTCCGGGAAGAACGCTCCTAAATTTTTATGGAATACACAAGCTGCAGCTGCTTTCCAGAAACTTAAAGAAGCCTTGGTAACTGCTCCTGTCCTTGCTTGCCCTAACTTCGAACTACCCTTCTCTGTACATTGTGATGCATCAAATTATGGCATAGGAGCAATGCTTACCCAACAACAAGATGATAAAGAAGTCGTGATTGCTTACATGAGTAAAGCACTAAATAAAAATCAACGGAACTACTCAACTACTGAAAGAGAAACATTGGCTGTAATAACTGCATTAGAACATTGGCGATGTTACCTAGACAATGGTAAAGAATTTACAATATATACTGATCATGCTGCGCTTAAATGGTAGACTTGAACACTACAACAAAATTTTTCTCGGATGTTCCAACAATCCAGACGCATATCCCAACTACACTATCAGGGATAACAAACTTTACCGCTGTATCCATTCTCTCGATCGTCTAAACGATGACTTTATTTGGAAAGAAGTTCCACTACCTCAAGATAGACAGGCACTTATTGAAGCTAACCATGGTTCCCCTTCAGAACTCCATCTTGGTATCTTCAAAACATTCAAGAAAATATCATTAAAATACTATTGGCCTGGTATGTTTAAGGACATTGCTGAATTAATCTCGACTTGTGAAACCTGCTTAACCTACAAACACCCTAATCATTCTCCCTATGGTCTTATGGGTAAACCCAAACTTTGCTCCAGACCTTTTCAAACTATATCCTTAGATCTTATGGGTCCATTGCCAATGACTCGAAGACGAAATCAGTATATTCTAGTGATTAACTGCAATTTTACTAAATATACTATGATTTTTCCCCTTAAACGTGCTACTTCAGCTAATATTATTAATGTTTTGGAAAATTCAGTTTTTCTAGTTCATGGCATTCCTCAAACTATTATAATGGACAACGCTGTTCAATTTCAGTCGCGAGAATTCCACTCATTTTTAAATTCTTATAATGTTCCTTGTATTTTTCACACAGCTTTATATTGTCCTCAGGTTAATCCTACGGAGAAGTTTAATAGCACAATTATTACAGCTCTAGCATCTCTAGTAGGAGACGATCATAGATCCTGGGACAACCATCTTGCTAAGATTCAGTACGCAATGAACAGCGCTACAAATGTAGCTACTGGTTTTACTCCAAATTTTTTAGTCTTTGGTAGGGAAACAATACCTTGTGGTTCCTTCTATACTCCAACTCAGAACCTCGAGGAATTGGTATTTATGCCTCGTGATATTTACGCGTCTAATGCTGGTCTCCTCTCATCTATATTTCACAAAGTTCAAACTTAACTTCACATAGCTCACGCTAAAAATAGCGCTCGCTATGATCTTCGTCGGTCTTTTAAAGAATTCAATGTGGGAGACACTGTTTGGCGTAAAAACCATGTTTTAAGCGATGCCGGCGCATACTTTAATGCTAAACTTGCCCCTAAGTTCATCAAGTGCAAAGTGATAGCTAAACTGTCACCACCAGTCTATGTGCTTGAAGACCCTAATGGAGTTAGAGGCAAGTGGCACATTAAAGATGTAAAATCATAAATTTTCTTAACTTTTATTTACTATTAATTTGTATATATGTATAAATATCACCATCATTTTCACCTTATTATTTTTATTTCTTTTAATTTGTTTGTTTGTTTGATGATCCAGTGTTCTTCAACACATCTTGCTTTAGGACCTCGAACTTTCGTTAGTTAATCGTCACTTTTTATTTTTATTTCAGACACATCTCGTTGGTGATGTTGCTGATCTCTGGCTTTGAGCTCTACCGCTCTGGCCGTTCTTAATCTTTACTTAAGTCATAGCGACTAAAGCTTACTTCAGGTATTTCTTTATCTTTAACTTCACTTGGGAGCGGCTGTCTACTCCCTTAATTCTCTTTACCTTTATCTTCACTTGGGAGCAGCTGACTACTCCCTTAATTTTTATCTTCACTTAGGAGCGGTTGACAACTCCTTAAATAAGCCTGAATGTCCTTTTGAAAACACACTTTTAGAGTGGTAGTCATTGAATGTGAACTCCACCCTTACCTGAATGCAGATGATGAATGTAAGAGATAGTATATCTGATTTTGACTGGTGATGTCTGTTTCTGCAAAGCTGTGTTTTTATGGTAAAAACTTAAATATATTATTGTCTTGGTCTATTTGGTTGTTTTGCTGATCGTCGTAGGTTAGGTTTTCCTTCTCTTTTAATTGTCGCTTCACGACAAAGATTAATTTGCGCCTCTGTTCGAGGCTGAAAAAATTAGTTTTAACCAAATTTGCATTACCAATAATCCTCTTAGCACGTTTTTCCAATGAGTTCAAAGCTGTTAGTTGGCATTTTGCTGCACCAGCTATATGGCAGCAATACTCCACGCACGACCGGACTTGCGCTTTGTTAAAAGAAAGCAGCTGTCCCAGCGTGAAATATCGTCGCACTTTTGCAAGGACTCCTAGCTTCCTTGCAGATGCTTTGACCTTGGACTCAATGAACCGACCGAAGTTCAGACTTGAAGATATCTCAACCCCTAGCAACTGAAGGCGGTGGTGTATTCGAGTGATAAATTTCTGAAAGTAGGAGGCAAAATGAGCTCACCCCATTTTTCAGTGAAGAGACACCCCATTCGTAGACTGCCTGAAGCTTTATTCACGTCTAGAAACCGCAAGGTTTTAAGAGGGTTCTTATTTGTTATACGAACCTCCGACATAGAGGTCCCGCAGTGAGGTAATTTAGACGGAACGTTGTTGCCACTGTCCAGACGTGAAAGATGATGTCTGCAGTAAAACCAGAGTACATAAAATATAACCCAACGTATTAGTAAGCTGAAGTGACAATGGACCGGCCATAATTAAATGTTACTTCATTCCATTTCATTTTATCATGAGGAAGCCTGTATGTCCGAGAAACTAAAAGGAATATTTGGAAGACAGCTGAAGTCCGCCAACACGCATTAGGGCAGCAGGGTAGTCAATTTTTCGTAAAAAAAACCTGTAAGAAATGAGAGGATATTTGTGCCTAGATGTGAGCATAAATGTGGGCTGTAACTTTTATGTTTTGATGAATGAGTTTAGAAGTATCAAAATGTGTGACATAACTGGCCGTATCTTATGAATGAGAGAACTTAAAAGCTTGACTATTATTATATTTTCAAGGCGTCTTAGTATTAGATATTCAGACGGGAAAATAAGCCATCAAGTGATATTATAAGGGCTACTAATATTATCTAATTTCTTTTGGCATGCCAGTAGCACTTTCGAGTATACCAGCCTCTACAAGCAGTATTTAAACAGAAAATTCTGTTGTCAGTCTGAGACTTACACCAATAAAGAAGTTATCGGTCTTAAGTCTGAGAATGTAATTACATAATAGTGGTAAATGTTACACTCTTTATTTAAATAAGATCTAGATATACTTCACGCCTGGATAGCTTCTAACTTTATGCAAAGCTCAAGTCCGAACAAACTAGCACAAATCAGCTCACCGTCGCCAAATTGCTTGTTTGTCGGTCTTCTACAGATTGTACTTCAGAGAGTTTGCCCATGAGCATCATAAGCTCATATTGCCATCTCCATTCTCCTATCGGAGTACCAGATATGCTATAGGTTACCATCCACACTTGGGTGATATTCCGAATATTCACACTAATCGCTATAAATCATCTTTAATAATGCGCACAGCCAAGGGATGGAATGCCTTGCCAGTGCCTGTTTTTCCGTGTGCATATAACCTTAACCTCTTCAAGGTGCGTGCTAACAGGCTTTTCTTAGGCAAACTCACTGCATCGTAGACCTCATCTTTACCCTCGGTTCAGACGGAAGTCAAGATCGAGCCCATTTAAAAAAAAAGCTTTTTCCATTAAAACGTTTATATTTTTGAAAGTACAGCATAATATTTTATTTGTATAATCTAGGTTATAACTATGAAGTTTTATTTAGTAAGGTATGTGATTCAACCACTCATTTATTTATCTACTTTCAATATTATGTAAATTACAGTTATAATTTGTGTATACCTACAGTTATAATTTTACTGATATACACTTAACACCTTAACATAAGCCTAAATATTTTGGTGTGAACGTGTAATAGTATCTCTTTGACAAAGATAGTTTACCCTTAAACTTAGGAACTGTCATAATCATAAACTACGAAACAAATTCACCCCGCAGGCTTTTAAGCAAGTTTTAATTAGTTTTCCACTTACTGACAAGGGTTAACGACAAAAGTGGTAAACTACTTGTGCAATTGGGTTATTTTGTTGGTTTTTAAAATTCTCTTTTTTACTTTCGAAAGGAACTGCTTCTAATGAGATAGGATTGCATATTGTTTCACCATCTAAACTGTAGGTTTGACATTATTTTAGTGATTAGATTCATCGGTAAACTGAACCGATGTTTTTAAAATAGCTCAATATAAGAATATCATTACTGTGATAGCTTACTGTAATTTGTCAAAAGTACCATTTATAGACAAAAAAATTAAATATCTTTATGATGAGTCATACAATATTTCATTTTGTAATTGGTGCAAGTAAAATAAAAAATAATACAATCAGAAAGAGCTCGGAGAGTGGTAGTAAAAGTGGTAAGCGTTCTTAAGCTTATTCAAACCGCGCTTGTTTTCTACCAACAAAATATAAAAGAACGCTGAACTCCTCACTGACAGTTGAAAAGTTAAATGACGTTATGAGTACCAAAAGATACTGTGCAGTATGCGGAATGCCTCTTGTTAGAGCTTCATTCGTGAAAATGTTTGCGGACAAAATGAAGAAATGAATATTTCAAAAAACCGCAAGTATGATATCAAAAATAATGTATCGAAGGGTCCGCTCAATTTAGGTTAAGAAATAATTGAAAATATTTAAGAAAAAGTTAAAGAAAGCATTATAAAGTCTTATTAATATAGATACATTTATGATGCAGAAAAATAAAATAGAAACTAGCGTACAAATAAATATGAACTACAGTATATAAGATATCAACGAACAAAAATAGTAAAAGATTGTTCGAGACCCATCTAGGCTACTTTGTGAAAGGTTTCGTCCACAAGGCGAACGTGACTAAAATGGAATATGCAGGATTTTACTTTTTATCTGTCACACTTAGCGGTTAGCGCCTTGACATGAGTATATATTTCTAGATCGTTTTCACATGTTTGCGACGTGATTAATATAAAAAAATAGATTTAATATAACAAAAATTTATGGCAAAATATTGCATTAAAAGGTATCGTTTAATAAAATGTAATAAGTACTTAAGTGGAAAATCGATAATCAACTAAGAAAAAAATAATCAATTGAAGAAAAATTAAGTGATTATGAAAATTAATTTTCAGTTTCTTGATCGAATAAAGCGTTTGTTGCATTAGATTTTATCAAATTTGTCTTAGACTACATCTTCGTTTTAGACATCAAAATAAAATAATGTTTTGAAAATAGTAGGTAAGGGTTAGCTGTTACTAGCACTATCAGTCTGAACCAATTAAAGCTTTTAAAATAAATTAAATTACCTACATGATATATTAATGGAGTGGTAAATTACCTAAAAAAATTACTACGTGCGCGGTGAAAACCTGCATGTTTGAAAAATAAAAAAAAATCGAAGACATATACGTAAAGTCCACCAACAGGCATTGGAGTAGCCCGGCGAATACTTCGTTGACATAAAAGCCTTATAAAATGACAGGATGTGTCTAACAGCGGGACTAAATAGGCTGTTAATTTACTCAAAATTTAATTAAAGTTTTTTTAATGAATTGAAAAAATTGAAATGAATGGCAGAAAAGAATGTGTTGAAAGAACATGGCAGAACCTTAGGGATGGAATGGTAAGTGCAGGGGAAGAAGTGTGTGGAACAATAAAAAGAGGCAGTAGTAAAAGAAGAGATGCATGGTGGAATGATGAAGTGAAAGAAGCTATAAAGAAGAAGAAGAAAGCATGGTTAGACTACTTGGCCTCTATTAATGATAAGGATATGAGAGAGAAGATGAAAGAAAGATATAAGCTGCAGAAAGTTCACAGGAAAGCATTGATAGAGGAAGTGCGTGAAAGGTGTAGAATGGAAACGGACGAAAGGTTGTCGCACAACTTTAAGGAGAACTCCAAACTCTTCTGGAAATAGGTTGGAAGGACCCGAAGTGGTGTGACAGCCTTAAGAATGAACAAAGTGCTTTCGAGAACCAATGACGTCCTCACAGAAAAATCGGACGTCATGCAGAGATGAAGCGAATTTTGTAGAGAAATGTATGCGTGTGATGATCTTAGTGGGGGATCCGGGGATGACGCCGTGACTGGTACGCCAGACTCGGACCTCAATGACACTGAGGTCATCAGCGTGAAAGAGATTGAATGTGCGATTCGAAGTTTGAAATGTGGTGAGGCTGCGGGACTAGACAGAGTTACTGCTGAAATGGTCAAGTATGGTGGGCCTTGCGTCTGGGATAACTTTCATCTGCTGTGCAATTTGTGCTGGCGGACAGGGGATGTCCCGGATGATTGGCAATCCGCAGTCATTGTGCCTTTATTTAAAGGTAAAGGTTCACATTTTGACTGCGGGTGCTATCGGGCGATCAGCTTGATCAGTTTAGCAAGTAAAGTTTACTCGAAGGTTTTGACACGTAGGATGCAAGAGAAATCGGAAAGATTTCTATGGGAGGCACAATTCGGATTTAGACCTGAAAGAGGATGCACGGATCAAATGTTTTCTCTCCGCATGATCACGGGAAAGCTTCTGGCTGCTAACCAAAAGATTTTCTGTGCTTTTGTGGATCTTGAGAAAGCATTTGATAAGGTTGTAAGGCAGAAAATGTAGGAACTGTTGCCGGGGTACGGTGTGGATGGTCGATTGCTAAGGGCTGTGCAGTCACTTTACTGTGACTGTAAAGCCCGTGTGCGGGTAGGGCATGACCTGTCACCCATGTTTAGCGCCCAAACAGGCGTAAAACAGGGCTGTGTCATGTCTTCCTGACTGTTCATACTGTATCTCGACAGCTGTTTACAGAAGCTGAAAGATAGCTGTTTGGGTGTGAAATTGGGTGACATAATAGTAAATTGTCTGCTGTATGCTGATGATGCAGTGCTTATTGCACTATCAGAGGCAGAACTGCAGGCATTAGTCACATGTATGAAAGAGGAATGTGAAATTAAAGGTCTCCGTTTGAATGCTAATAAAACTAAGGTTCTGGTATTTGAAAGGGACGAAGAGAGAACGAAGTGTGAAATATGGGTAAATCAGGAATGTCTAGAACAGGTAAATGAAATTGTATACTTGGGGAGTGCTTTTAGTCGGGATGGAAGATGTGATTAAGATGTGGACAGGCATGTCGCTGCCGGGAACAAAGTCAATGGTGCCCTGACTGCGTTCGTCAAAAGGCAAGGCGTAGTGAAGAGTGCACGCCTTGCAATACATAACGCAGTGTTGGTACCGACTTTGTTATATGGCAGCGAAAGCTGGGTATGCCAGAAGAAGCATAAAAGCAAGTTGAATGCAGTGTAGATGCGATCTCTTCGTAAAATATGCGGCGTTACCATGGCGACCGAAAGCGAAACGAAGAGATTCGCAATATGGCAGGTTTGAAAGATGGCCTTATCACAAAAATTGATAAGGATGTGCTTCGATGGTTTGGGCACGTTGAGCGAATGAGTGAAGACCGAATGGTGAAGAAAATATATAGCGCGAAAGTTAATATTAAAAGGTGTCGAAGTAGACCGAGACTAACTTTCGAAGACCATGTGAGCAAACAATCAAAGAGGGGAGGGTCGAGAGTACTCGGATACCTAGACGTGCATGTATGAAGAAGATAATGAATCTGAAAGAAGCGAAAGAGGTATGTAAGGATCGTGACAATTGGCGATCTGTTCTCTCTGGCTACCCCGTCAGGGATTGTGCGTGAAAATAAGTTAAGTTAAGTTAATAAGTAAACCGAGTTTTAATATATCCCTACAGTTTTCTTGAAGTAAATCACCTTTGTTCCAATCAAAATAGAACGATCACTTTATTTATGCGACGACCTGTTTTTACTTAACTAGAATGTACCTATACAAATTAGGGATATTAGTAATAATCGTTTTTTTTTAAATAAGTTCACAAATTGAAACATAACACTAAGTTACAAGCTTATGATTATTAATTAAACTTATAGAGCACATGCTAAATAAAATGACTCACATACTCAACAGAATAATTCATTAAAATAAAAATGGAGGCAGCGCGGAGTTCAAATTAAAAATATACATATATCTAACATAATATCAAATAAAATTTATAATAAACTGGGAACTGTTTAATTATACAACAACTCATAATCGGTTAATTAAATATGGAAATAATTAATTATCGACATCTCCAGTTCTAATAACTGAAAAATAATATTAAATTATTTTAGTTTAAAAGGCTCTCAGTGTAAAAATTAAAAATCTTTAGTTATTTTAAATTTAAGGTACTACTTAGCATGTTAAGTAAAATAACATTGCTCGTATTTATACATGTTTAAAAAATATGTAGCTTAATCGATTTCGTGACAGTGTATATCTTTCTACATGTAATATTTAAGATTAAGTAATCCAATATACACTAAGAGGAATTTATAATGAAAGGGATCAATTACTATTTGAAATATGTAATCCATTTAAATTAATATAAATTAATAGTTGATATTAAAATAAGATTATTGACATAAGAAGGGATCCCAATCTATCAATGAGTTAAATCATTTGACTCTGTAAAGCGTGAAATTGGTCACGCATATTTAAATCACTTCTGGTGTTTAATTGACAACTGTTCTAAATAGTAATTTTAGAATCAATTTCTATTTATTATCTTAATTTGATTTAAGCTTAAATTGTGATTTTTATGTAAATAAGCTCAATGACTAAAACAGTTATTTGAAAAAACCAGACTGTTTTGAAAAAGGTAAACGGAAAAGAGAAACATTTTATACCCTATATCATTTCTACAACTAAAATGAATCTAACGACACCCCATAATACGTTAAAATCCATCAAGCCGTTAAGGCTACAGGGCGTACCAAATAATAGACTTACAAACATACATACACTCACTAAAAAAATTAAAAAATTAAAAATAAATTAATGCATGTATACATACAAAAAAAATTTAATGCATATTATATACATACACGCTAGAAGCGTATTTCCGTAACTAAAAGTCAATTTTTAATTTATATACGATTTAAGTTTTTTTTTTATAAAATTAAAGTGTCAAACGAATTATTATAATTAATAGAATTAGGCGTTACTTTTGCGGAAATGCCATTATATTAAAGTTGGTAAAAATTACCTTCCGGTCTATAAAATAAAATCATGTGTTTTACCTAGTTTGAAGAGCACCTCCCGCCCTCCCTCAATTGCGTGCACTATCTCCGTCACCACTAATTCCAGCACCACTGTTCCCAACACCACTACAATAGAAAAAACATATCACTGACGACAATACGACACGTGTTACGCCTCTACACGAGGCATCTTCAGGTGATATAGACTCTGCGGTGCATTTATTTTTCAAGCGTCAGTACACCTGATTTTAAGTGGCTCAGTAGTCCATGGATACTTACAACCATTTGAAATAAAAGAGGCTACAGTCACCTTTGAAGACCCAGCTGGAATATCTCAACCTATAATTATTTTATATAATAATATATGTATTGTTTACAATATATTTAGTTTAATGTAATTACACTGGCTCTCCATACCTTTTCAGACTGGAACACATCAGTGCACGCTACGGAAAAACTGTTGTTTGGCGGCAGAAATATGTAAGATGGTAGAACCTACCCAGATAGAATCCTGGGCAGAAAACAAATCTCATTACAGAGCATTAATACCCGGATCGGCGACGTGAACATCGGCAAAAGCACGATACATTATCAACATGTATACTAAATTTTAAGACTAGGTATAGCAATTACCCTTTGAGAATTTTATTGCGAGTACACGATCCTATAGAACCACTTCATCAAACAAAACATCAAAATTCAAAATGATACTGAGTGTTAAAAAAATATTGAGAAAAGCAATTTCAGCTTTAGATAATTAACCACCAATCTTAACATGCATACCAAATCTCAAACTGCTACAATAATTAGAGTTTAGTTTTATGTTAGGACTACACGATAAAGTTCTTTATTAGTCAATAAATAAAGATTTAAATTAGATGAAAATACAAAGGAACGAGTTGTTGCTTAATAATTTTATAGGGTGCTTATCCATGGTGCGTGATGTTGCGGACGGACGTGGAGAAGCCTGCATCGTCGCACCTTAGCCCGCGGTAGGGTAGGCACGTCAAAATATGTGCGCCAGATCCATTGAGAGGCGGTTACTTAAAAGGTGGGGTGTGAACTCGTGCAAGGCGATCGCAAGTTATCCGTGTAAACACGGACCAATTAGTCGGAACCTGTTTAGCTAACAGCCGTGTAGTACCATTAAGAACCGCAGTTACAGCGATACGTTCTCATTTACTTGGCATTTTGTAATGCAAAAATGGCTTCGAATACAAGACCCGCACACTAGAAAAGTGTGGATTCCATGCGTTTGATTTTACTTATTTTTTAAATCCCGACGTAGGGTCCTATACAACATCTATAGCCACAGGGACTAAGGTAAAGTGGCTGAAGTGTTCAATGTCCTGATGTCATAGTTAAATAAATAATAAAATAAAATACATTTATTTCATAATTAACTTTTTCATAAATGAGTGGTGAAACAATCCCAGAGAGTAATTTAATGTACTCGTGTTGGGTAATAGTTAACTTCAGCGTTTAATTTTTATTTTTAGTCTGACCTACACAGAACGATTCTAATATATTGCAGTGGTATGCCTAAAATTGTAGTTAATTTAAACCACATGTGAAAGAAAACATTATCATCTGAATTTCTAAGGGTAAAAATGTTTCGAAAATATTTTTTTAACTTATTAAAATCTAGTGCGTTACCACAATCCCACCTGATGGCAAGTGGTAAAGAAGCTCTAGATGGTAAATCACACTGTGTAACAAAAGCCTATTCACTTTTGCCTTAAAGACACCAAGACTGACAGATGCTGGCAAATTGTTCCACTCTATCGTTGTGAAATAGACGAAGCAAACCGTTTGGTTCAAATGTGGTGAAATATCAACAAGTAAGGGATTATGGCCCGTTGACCGCCTGGTTGTCCGATAGTGGTAAGGGATTTGAAGTCTGTCAACACGCACTGGAAGAGCAGAGCGGACTAACAACTTCATAATCCTTTTAGCAATAAGAGGAGGATGTATATAGGCTGTAACTTTATATCATATAAACTTCGGTTTAAATAAAACTAATTTTACGGATTTTATCGCGTATATTAACTTATTTTACATTCCCGACGTTTCAAGCACTTTACAGCACCCACGGTCACGGGGGGGACTGAGGTGTATGACGTCCCAATGTCAAAGTTAACCACGGCTACCTCCAGATTAAAAATTATTAATTTTTGATCCGATCTACGCAGTATGAACTTACAGTATCATGAAGTCTTGCAGTTGTATGCTTGGGTTGGGATTTATTTTATTAATTATGGGATCCCAAGCAGATGGTAGCACCCAGCCATCTTCTCTATTAAAATTAGGATGTTTCTTGATTTCAATAGCCTCGCGAATCATCCTTGAAAGAAATCGGTGTTTTTTAGCGAGGATTTGTGGTCTATCAAATCTAATGTAGTGACGGGGGCGATCCTGTACGTGTTCACAGACTGCAGACTTCCCGGAGCGTCTATTCTTCACATCAGCTATGTGTTCTTTAACGCGGGTTTTTATAGATATTTTAGTTTGTCCTATATAAAAGAGACCACATTAACAATCAAGCTTGTACACTCCTGCATCTTGCAGAGGAATATTACACTTGACTGATGGTAAAAACTGACTAATCTTCTTCGACGGCTTGAAATATGTTTTAATTGAAGCACGCTTCAAGATGTAGCCAATCTTGTCAGTGACACCTCTGACATATGGCAATACAGCAGGCACTCGCTCGACTGTGACCGGCTTCACTCGTTCATTGTGACGTAGGCGCGGGACCCGAAGCTTATTGTCGTGCAAAACTTGCTTGACGTGTTGGAGCTCGGCGGCCAGGTGTTTACTGTCACAGATCCCTCGTGCTCTCTGAAACAAAGATTTACCCACGGTAGCTAACTGTGAAGGATGGTGGTGAGAATCACCGTTTAAATATCTATCTGTATGGGTCTTTTTTCTATACACAGTGTGGCTCAAGTTGTTATCAGGATTCCGAATTACTAACACATTTCGAAAAGCTAAAGAATTGTTTGCCTCTAACTCCATTGTGAACTGAATTTTAGAATTTAAGGTGTTAAGATGGTCTAGAAATGCAGTTACTTTATCTAAGGGGAGAATTGTGAAAGTGTCGTCTACGTACCGCTTGTAGAATCTTGAGTTTACGGGAGAAGTACGCAGGGCTTTCTCCTCAAAGTCCTCAATGAATATATCGGCAACAATGGGAGATACAGGTGAGCCCATCGCCACTCCATCTACCTGCTTGTAGAACTCCTCCTTCCACAATAGGTAGCCAGATGTAAGGCAGTGTCTAAGTAATACTGCATATTCTATGGGCGTGTTGTTTTGCTCTAGCCTTCTAGTAACAATCGAGATGCAGTCTACAACAGGTAAGCATGTGAACAGAGACTGCACATCAAAACTGACCATAGTTTCATTGTCTGCCAGAGGTAGGTCTTTAATCTCGCTGACAAAATGGTAGGAATCCTTTGTGTGTGCTCTTGTATGTCCCCTGAGCGGTGAGAGTATATTCGCTAAGTGTTGAGCCAATTTGTAAGTTGGTGAATCGATTTGGCTCACTATAGGACGTAGTGGAACATTGGGCTTGTGTATTTTTGGTAACCCATACAATTTTGGTGGCTTGGCACACGTAGGTATTATCGATTTTACGTCTAGATTTAATCTTTCGGAGTGTTTCTTTATGAGATCACTAGTTGTTTTGAGTGTGTTATTTGTTGGGTCATTTTTAACCTTTTTATATGTACTTAATAAGTACTTATAAAAAGTAGTGCTAAAACTAAACTAACTACTACTATCTAAATTAGTGCTGTAAAGTGCTTGAAACGTCGGGAATGTAAAATAAGTTAATATACGCAATAAAGTCCGTAAAATTTGTTTTATTTAAATGTATAGTGTTCGCGTAAATATAAGAAATCATTATGTAAACTTCGGTTGTTTAGGCACGTAGATATAATAAATGAGGAAAATGTGATGCTCCGTGGCGCAGTGGCTTAGCAATGAGTCACAACGCTAAGAGCCGCGGGTTCGAATCCCGCACGGTACAAGTATTTTTATGGTCTACAAATAATTGTTCCGGGTCTGGATGTTTGTCCTTGTGAAATTGATGTATGTAAACTGCCCTCACGATACAGGAGAAAATCCTAGTGTGGAGGTAACGTTTAAAAAAACAAAAAAGAAAGTGACAAAGCAAATGAATGTAATAGAAGGAGTGAGATGTCGCTAGTGACACCGTAAACATCGAGCTCGTAAATAAAAATAATAAATAAATAGTCTTATCGTGATAGTAACCGGATATTTGTTATGATTCAGTATAATTGGTGCTAATATATACTATATAATGTCATCAGTGCAAAAACTGTATGATTAGTTGCATAATCAAACAATTTAATGTGAAGTGTAAAAACTAGTGCAAAACGATAAAAACTTAGTGATTGTAACATTTGAATAGTGCCGTGAGTTTATTTTTACCTTAGTTATACCGAATCATTCATATATATCAATATTTAATAACACAAATCTAAAATTTCATATAATATTTTATGCAAGACCGTTGACCGACTCGAAAATTTGAAAAAACCTACATGAAAAATACATCATAACATTATTCATAACAGTGCCATCTAGTAAGGTGTAATCGACCTGCACATAACACTCAATAACATGACATTTAATTTCAATGTGAAAACTACTAATAGTGGCCACAAGACTCCGGTAGCTGTAACATTTTATAAATGCAAAAACTTAGTTCATGTAAAGAAAACTGCAATATGTTCATTATGTAAAAATAGATATGATTTTGATTGTGATGACTACCCGGAATTAAAATACCGGCTAAAGGATCAAGAAAAAAAAAAATGGCGATGCATAACATGTATAAAATATAAAAAGACGTGAATAGTGACATAACAAAATATATTAAAGTAAGAAAAAACAAAACGTCCCCGGGCAATGTACATCCCTAGAAGAATCATGTAATACAGAGAAATTACAATGTATTGAAATTGTAAATTAAACTTAATAATTACAGTAACCACCAAATAAAGGCAAGGATCAGAGTGTGGTTAGAGAATGTTGATAATGACAGCACAGAAGCACTTATACCGTAGGTTTACCACACGCAATAATTACACACATATATTCTAAACACACACACACACACACACACACACACACACACACACACACACACACACACACACACACACACACCCACTCACACAGTTACACACACACCAACACACGAAAACACACACACACACACAAAAGCGTTTAAATATTTTTTTTTAATTTCTTATTTATACTTCTGTACTTGTTTAACTAAACAACTAAATTATTATTATTATATAGAAATTGACCTTTTGAGAAGGCTAACTTTAAGGGGAGGAACTGGTTCCTGAAACACAGTTATACTAGCTCAGGGACCAGGGAATTAATGAACTTATGTAAAAAGGTTGTTATTAAATAAATAAATAAAATATTATCTCCTTACGGTGTAATATTTGAGACGTAGGTGGCCGTAACCGTTGGGTAACAATACCGCCACATGTTCCAAGACATAATCGTTGACGGTGTTGCCAGATTATTAAAACTTGCTAAATGTAAAGCAAAATCTAAAAATTATCATTTATTTTAAATAATAATAATACTCTTATATTCATTATATTCATTGAATTTCTACAGGTATAGGAGAAGGATACGTCTTACACATTAGACTCGCACATACTCACGGACTATAATATATCTGATATATCATTTTCAACGCCTAGTAAATTGTCAAAGAGTGTAGACGGCACAATATCTGAGACAACGTCATTCTCAGAAATGAAATCTACAATATCTCAGTTAACCTGTAACCTTGTTAGTACTCGAAATGAGATAGAAAACATAATATAAGAAAATAACGATCTCCACAGACAGATAAATAAGTTAACCACAGAAATTAAAATACTAAAATCGCTATGCTATTCTCCCACAAAAATTGATTGTCCTCAGTCAGACAATACAACTAAGAAGAAGAGACATCCCTAGCTACATCACAGTCTATCTTCCGTGCCATCCTCAACGACAGTCACGTCATATACCTATCCCCACCCTAATTCGACGATATCAAGCCTTCAATAAAAAAATATCAACTTGCAACAAGAATTAAAAGATGCAGATAAAGAGATCATAACTCTCAATAAAAAAATAATAAATCTGACACAAAATATTCACTGTGAAACAAAGGATAAATCGAACAAGACTTCAAAAACTATGATGAGACAGCAAAATAACAGCCATGAAAAAATAATTAACATCATCGGTTCTCAACAATGCGTTGGCCTAGCCGCAGCACTATCACACTCAAGATCAGAGACACAATATGAACATTATGGAGTTATTGGTGAAACGAAACTCTATGCACCAAGCAACGAAGTAATATAAAATTGCCACATCATGAAACTAAAATCGGATGATAAGTTAGTCATATGTTTAGGAGAAAATGATCATAATATAAAACAAGTTTTGTCACAATTACAAGCTATAATAGTTACTTTTAGTAAAAATACAATAAATGTACTAAATGTTATTATAAAAAGGTACGTAAATGTTAATAATTTAAACAATCAAAAATATTTGCGAAAGATATAAAAATTGTAAGTTTGGAGATTGTAAAAAATATTCTAATCGCTTCGACATTTGTAAATCAATAAATTATGCTATTGACTATAGTGACTACGCAGAAAAATATTTAAATACTATTGAAATTAGTAAACAGACAGAATTACTTATTAAACAGGAAACAAACAGAATTAGTAATAAGACAAAGATTAAATTAAGTAAAACCATAAATAAACAAAAAATAAACAACTCCCTTCTACTTAAAAAAAAACTGACGAACACTCAAAACCTCCTGTTATTTATAAGAAAGGGACCATGCCTTATTATTTTCTGGTAATAGAAAAGAACGATAAATTTTTCGACCATGAAAATTTAATTTATACTCGTCATTTTAGAATTTTTCACCAAAACATTGCTAGAGTTTTATCAAAGCAAGATTTATAGACGTAACTATAGAGGAGTTAAGAGCAAAAAATAATGACACGGATGTAATACGTCTTTCCGAAACTTTAATAAAAAAAGGTTGTGAGAGTTATGTAAGAATATGTGGGCAAAGAAAAACAAAGAGGTGGAACATGTATTTTAGTTAAATAGGGTATAATATTCAATGAATTATCGTTTATAAAAAAATTATGCTACCCAGAATACGTTCGAGGCATGCGGCATAGAAATCATACCTATTAAATCAATTACCATTTGTCTCTACAGAACCCCCCAATCTGACCCAACACAGTTCTTATTTAAGTTAAACACACTTTTGCATGACTTAACTGTAAAATACAAATCTAAAGTACATATAGTTATAGCTGGATACTTTAACATACACACTAAAAAAGGCAAAATCACAAACTATTTACATAATTTGTCCTATAATTATAACTTGAAAATACATTTCAATGTTCCTACATGTAGGTCATCTTGTAGTGATCAAATATTAAGTAACATTCAAAATGCGACTGCAACATTGCTACCACTGTATCTTTCGGATCATGACACAGCACAATTGTTAAGCTTTCCTATAAAATGTGAGCCACAAAAACATGCTATATATTATGTTTACAAGAGAGACTATAACTTAGATAATATTAGGAAGTTTAAAGAATGTCTGAAAAATTTGTCATGGTCGGAAGCATATATGGAAAATGATGATGCTAACACAGCATTCAGCCGATTTCATGAATTATTTTGCCTTTTCTACTATATCTGTTTTCCGAAACAACTAATGAAAATAAATTTACAAAATAAAAACAAAATTGGATAAGCAAAGTCTCAAACTAAGTTGTAAAGCAAAACGAATGTTAAGATTTAAATATTATGAAATTAAAAGTAATGCCAACAGAATACGTTACCTGTCATATTTTAATCTCTTAAAAACTGTGTATTTAATTTAAAAAAGAATGCTAATATTAAGTCTATACAAATAAATATAATTGAAGTGTCTGTTTGTAATGTGAAAATTACAGCTTTTTACTAAATACATATGAAAGTATATGCGGTACTAATAACAAAAAAACAATTTTAAAAGTTTTTGTCTGTCTGTCTGTCTGTCCGTCTGTCTGTCTGTTTGTTCCGGCTAATCTCCGAAACGGCTAGACTGATTTTGACGGGGTTTTCACTGGCAGATAGCTGATGTGACAAGGAGTAACTTAGGCTACTTTTATTTTAGAAAAATATATAGAGTTCCGCGCAAAAAAATTAAAACCCTTGAAATCGTAGTAAATTCTACGCGGGCGAAGTCGCGAGGGACAGCTAGTTTATAAATAAAAATGATAACAAATGTAAAGCAACATGGACCATTATCAACAAAGAAATATCTAACCCATATGACAAGAAAAATATAGAAAAAAATATAGCTAATAATAGAGTTATTACGAATCCTGTAGATATAGCTTCTGTTTTTAACAATCATTTTGTAGATTTGACTTGTGATTCAACAACACACACTCAATCAGCGAAAAATGTAACCATTAACATTAACATAAACACACAATCAGCGAAAAATGTAACCATTAACAGCGCGAATGTTAACTCTATGTTTCTTAGACCTATGTGTGAAAATGAGTTTAGAAGGGAAATAATGCTATTAAAAAATACTAGCTCTGAAGCCTACGATGACATAAACACAAAAATAATAAAAAATGTATAATTGAATGAATTGAAATCTTCACATATTTAATTAATTTTTCATTTTCGTGTGGAATCTTTCCAGATACATTGAAACTATCAATAGTTAAGCCGCTGTTTAAAAAGTGAAAGGAATATGGTATTAATAATTATCGACTAATAACCCCAATATCCGTCATATCAAAAATATATGAAAAAGGCATGTATAAAAGACTTATTGAATTTTGTAATAAATATCACATTATATCAAACGGACAGTACGGCTTTCAAAAAGATAAATCTACAACTTTCGCGATTTTTTTCACTCATAAAAATAGTACTATCAAATATCAATTATAATAATTATACCACGGGACTATTTTTGACCTATCTAAAGCCTAGGACCTAGTTTCACATGACCTATTGTTACAGAAATTGGAAAAGATTGGAATTAGAGGACCAATGCTTCAATGGATAACATCATATTTTTATGTAAACAATGTATTATTGTTACTAAAGCAGATGTAAATGGGGGCATAATACCGTACTCATCCGAATACCGAAACAATAAATATGGCGTTCCACAGGGAAGTGTTCTCGGTCCAATTCTGTTTTTTTTATACCAAAATGACATTGTCAATATGATAAAGCATAAATGTATTCTATTTGCTGATTCACTTATATAATAAGATACCTATTTACTTAAAAATATTAAAATAAAACTAATTTTTATAGCGTTAAGAAGCTTTGCAGCCAAAAATATTAATGTAAAAAAATGTTTGCATGCTATGAATAACCGTAGCAAAACATGCTGATCGGAAAGGTTCTGTAAAATCTATTATATACCATGTTTTATGCAAATAAAATATTATTATTATTATTATAAAATGAATTGGCAGTAAAGGCAAGGGATACCCCAGACGTAAGTCTATTGATCAAATTTGCAATATATTTAAGATGGGCCAAGTTAAAAACTATAACTTTCAAAACTACAGTCAAAAACAATAATAAAATTATTGTTGGTGACCAGCAAGCTTCAAAAATGGTTTCATCTTTAATGAATATTCGGTCAAGGTATAAAAATCCCCGACAATATAATATATAAATGCTAATAGATTATATTGACGGGGATTTTTATATATACATGACATTCCTACGGATATTATTTTAAAGAAACCACTACAAAATGTAGTTCAAATGGGGGTATATAACTGTATTGAATATTTCAGTATGCGCTAATGATCTTAACCTCTATAAAATATTTGATAAACTATACTCATTTTCAAAATATCATAGAGAACAGAAAATTACATATATTCTGTTCTAAATGATATTTTAAAAATAATCATAATCTATATCTAAATGAACTTAAATTCAATCATTTTTTAAATTAATTTAGTTTGTATTATTCAAATTGCTTATTTATTAATATACCATATAAGGCCAAGTAATATGTTTAGCGCAAAGTCTAAATTTATCATCTTTAATGCAATTTAATAATAAAATAGGTTTAATAGACTATACTAAATGTTTAAAACACAATAGATATATTATATCACAGACAATTTGCAAAAATAAAAATGCTGGCATATAAAATAAATAAGCCTGGGACCATTTCATTCTACTTTTCTAAAACGAATCACAACTTTATTATATATAAAAATATAAAATCTGATAAAAATAATAGTGTTCTTAACAATGTATCAAATTATAAGAAATGAACCATCCCTTTCTATGTAAAATCAACCAATAAAACAATTGGTGATAACGTAACAAACAACCAGTTTTTTCACTCCTTAAAAAGTTCTAAACTTTTTCCTTATTAATATACAAAGTTTAAAATCTAAATTACACAATATTGAAATTTTAACTAAAGAAAAAACTTTTGAAACCTATACTATTTTTTACGAAAAAAAATTTAAGAGAATGCAAAAATAACTTTTACCAGTTACATGGGTATAAAAATAGTGGCTATTTATGCAAGAAAATCGAAATTTAGACATGTTTGCATTTACACAAGAAGTAACACAGATTCCAAAAATATAGGTTACTTAAATCAACTCTCAATCAAATTCATTTTGAAAGTTGTAGTATAATTATTAGTGAATTAAACCTGGTTGTTATATGTATATATAAAACCACTAACAACGATTTTATCATATTTATCGAAAAACTAGAAATATTACTTTCTAAACTAATGGTCCGTTTACGTAACAATTACAATCTATACATATAATAAAACTGTAAATAGCAGATGTCTGTACATTTTATATTTTTGTAATAAAAGTGATTGAGGGGTACTAAAAATAAGCAATTAAATACATTTCTGCCATTTTTAGAATTTTCTGTCTGTCTGTCTGTCTGTCTGTTTGTTTGTTAACGTATCACGTATAAAGTACTAATTTATATCATAGGAATTGTTAAGGAAATTATAAAGTGTATCTTCGGGTTACATTTAGTCTTTAATTCATTAAAATCGGTTCATTCTATCAAAAGTTATGATAAATATTCTGAAGTATGTGTACGAAGTATAGGTACAAATTTGTTCAATGGTGGCGTTGTTTGATTCATCAAGTACATTTTAAACAAATACCATATTAGAAATCATAATTAAATGATGTAAAATAGTGTTCTATAATGATATAATTATATCTTTAACGCAGTAAACAAAAGAACGTAATAAATACAGGGTATTTTTGGAACGCTCCCGAAAACTAAGACAGGCGACAGCACCAAGTATATCTTTGATCATGGGTCACAAATAAATTTAATCCTGATGAAAAAAAATCATACTTTTACAACGTTTTATTAGTTTTATTCACGCGCCATCATGTTAGTACAGCTAAATGAAACGATAATTTCATAAAAAAAATCATGAAAATACTGAAACATAAAACCAGCAGTGAAAACTGAATTGATATAACCTGACTAATGGAGGTTAATGTACGCGCGAACGGTGAAAAAAGAACGCTGGCCTTGAACTTGGCCACTGAGCGATTTATCATACATATTGGTACGAAGGGGGCGCGACGGGGGAACAATCCGCCAGTATAACTGTGCCTGCATGCTATTGGTTCCCGCGCTTTGTTCGCTCCAAAAATACAGTCGCATACACAGCTTACTTTGCGACTCGCGCGATGTTTTAAAAAGGAAGGAAAGAAAAATTATTTATATCTATTGTTTTATGACTAAACTAGTGAACGAAAAGGTAAATATGATAGGAGAAGGTGAATGGGGAAAATTGTGCAGTAAATTTAAAAGTGTTGAGGAAGAATACCGAAAAAACTACCATGTGATCGACCTGAGGACGGAAGCTCAAGCGAAGATGAAAGTGATGATGAAGTAGCATCCAGTAACACCAACACACCATCAACATCTGGCTTCCATGTAACCCAAGACGACATAATGGACGGCGTGTCACACTTAGCTTAAGTTTTCTTCTTACAAACTTAAAAATATTTTACGATAGAAATAACAAATAATGCTCAAGTAAACATTATCCATTTTTAATTCCAACCTCTTCCAAAGTTCTAAGTAGCTAGTAAAACGCCTAGTATGATTCTACAATAAAACAATTAAATACTATAATATTATAAAACAATAGCTCAATACCATGTAGTACGAGTACTTTAGAACGCGACTGTACCCACACTCCCTTCGCTACCGACCTATATCTAGCTCGGTCAATGTTACGGTCATAAGAAAAAAGGGCGCATCTGACAATTTTTGAATAAATGAGTTAAATATACCATTCGTCTCATGATAAGAAGGCGCATCTACTATTTTTTTTAATATTCACAAATATCAATATTTTAAAAATTATCGTAAGAATTTTAGACGTAACTGTTGATCACAGATGACATTTTTTTAGTAGAAAAGACGTATACAAATTCAACATAAAAGAAAAGACTTATTTAACCAGTTGCTACGTCATCTTTAACAATATTTGCATCGATTACTTAAATTTCAATTATTCTTGTCTTATTATTCTATATCTTATTATTAAGAGCTGGTGTTTCACATGTGGTCCCATATAAATTTGATCGAGGTCAGACCAATAGTTTTTGAGTTATCCTTAATTATTTATATTAAAGTCGGTTGTACAAAATTTTTAATTTTTAATTATTATCGTAGTAAGTCTCGTATGATATCCCCTTTAAAATCATTACTCAAGAGTTGAGGGTTGTTATTTTTTGTGTCTCACTACCAATGGTTCTCTAATATTTACTAAGAAAAAAGTAATAAATTACTATTAGCGTCCTTTCAAATTCAAATGACCTTTCCAAAATATGTAAAAATGTTAAATGAATGGCAGTTTTTTTTTATTTATTAGGTTGGAAAGACACAAATAGTTATATGCGTCTTTCCTTCGATGTTTTTGTGTTGCTAGATGTATTTTTTAAGCTAAGATGAAAAGGAAAATTCTTTTTATTTAAATAAATAAACAAATTATCAAAAAATAAGTTCGTCCTTAAAATCTTCATGTCTCTACGTATATATTTCAATTTTCATATAGAAACCTTTTAATATACTATGGACACAGGGTCTGAAAGAAAAATTCATCAATTTATTTTTTATTTCCATTTTACGTTTTTGTTAGTTGCGTCCTTCTTTATTATGACGCATGAGAATGTAACCCGGCCGGCTCGTATCGCCTCACGCTGTGACGCAGTAGGTTTCCGTTTTGTCGTGTTAATTAATTGAAGTTTTTGAAACAGTTCCGTGTTGATTTTGTACACGCGTGCACGAGCGTTTTGTTTATTAAATTGTTATAACGTGTTGGTATTATTCTTGTTACGTTTTTTGTTTTAATAATGCTTAACGCGTATGTTTATAGTGATTGTGAATACGACAACATGTTATGTATCCGAACCTAGGTACACGAAGTATCGCTAAATAAATTGTTAAGACGTCGGGATGGAACAAGTGTGTCATACTGTGCAGTGCACAAAGTGTTGAAGCGTAACCGAATGCTTGGCCACCTCGCTCACCAGATCTGAACCCGTTAGACTTCCTTCTTTCTGTGGGGTATGTGAAAGAAAGGGTTTTTAATCGTGAGTGTGATAGTGCTGACGAAACTACAAAAGGATCGTGGATGTTTTCGACAAACTACGTACGGACTGTGTCGAAGACCACACGATGATGCCCCGCCTCCATGAGTCTGCCTTGAAATGAATGAAGCACAATTTGAGCCGCATCTCATAGGACCACGGAGGATTTAGAGCGGTAAGCTGTTTCATAACAATTTTTTTTTAAATAACTTAGTACTGAATAAATCTGAATACATACATAACTGAATACATGAGAATAATAAACATACCTACACGATGAATAAAAACGCATGACTCTAACCTTGGTTACATTTCATTTAAATGTTTTTTCATTAGCGGGAAATCGAACCAGTTATTTGGGTTATTTAACCTGTAAATTCGGATTAAAATGGCTACGTGGAGACAAGTACAGTGGCAAAATAGTAGGTTAAGTAGATAAGTTAGGTATTTAGACAAGTGTTGTAAATTATTAGGTATTGTGGTATGGCCCGCTAGTTGCGGACCGCGCGAATTTGCGTTCGCGCGTACATTGACCTTTAATCAGCTGATATGAATTGAGTTATTCCACTGCTGGTTTTATGTTTCAGTATTTTCATGATTTTTTTTATGAAATTATCGTTCCATTTAGCTGTACTAACATGATGGCGCGTGAATAAAATTTATAAAACGTTGTAAAAAGCGGTTTTTTTTTCATCAGGATCGGATTTATTTGTGACCCATGATCAAAGGTATACTTGGTGCTATCGCCTGTCTTAGTTTTCGGGAGCGTTCCAAAAATACCCTGTATATTACAAAAACCTTATTATCTAAAAATCTAAAGTATAATAGTTAAACAATTTATCGATAGATGGCGGTGTTGTATAAAAGGGTAGTTTGTGGTTTTTTCATGTAGATGAGTTTTCATATTTTCTGTTAATCTATACATATAATAAAAATGGTAAAAACATGTTGTGTCTGTTTCTGAATATTGTATACTAGGTATATTAATTTGTGACTAAAATCATTATGGGGATTGGGGACTGAAAATCATTAAAATAAGTTCATTTTTATAATTTTTAGAATTGTACTGTCTGACGGTCTGTCTGTTTGTTTATGGACGCATGACGTTTTGAGTAAACATCTTTTTTTCAATGAAATCCTTAAGAAAACCATAAAGCGTATTATCAAGTTCATTTAATCTTTGTTTTATTAAAATTGGTTAATTCTATCGAAAGTTATGATTATTATTTTGAAATGTAGGTTCGAATTGGTTTAATGGCGCCACAAAATCTCAGAAATAGTAATAAAAAGATTCGTGTGTAAAAAAACGTTCTATTATAATATATTTATACTTAAAACACAGTAAAAAAAATATGTTTTCCTTAAATTAAAAAAGGATGTTTTCTCACATAGAACGTAATAGATGGCGTTGTACAAATTACAACCTTTTCTGAATTGCGGTATTAAGATTTTTCGCAGGTGAATCATATTGACTCACTGAGAAAATTTATATTCTTTAGTCCGACAAAGCTCTAAGCCTGTAAGAGCCGTGTAGGCTAACAAGTAACAACAGCAACACAAAGCACAAACATCATCAGGAACAAAATCCAGAAAAAAGAGACGTATGCCGAAGATATTCAACAAAACTCGAGCTCGACTAAAAGTAGCAAAATTGCAATAAATGTCATGATATTGTTTTATACTAGGGATGGGCAAAGGGAAAAATATATCGAATTCGAATCTATATTTATAAACAGCATCGATATATATCGCGTGATAAATATCGATATGTCGATTATCGATGTATCGTCATCATTTGAATGATGTAAAGATAAGGTCCAAAATTTTATCAACTGACGGTTGGATGACGAAAAAAACGATACAACATTTTAAAATATATCGAAATTGATACGAATTCGATACTCTAAAATAGATATCGATATGTCGATATATTGCGATTTAAAGTATCGACGATATATTATATCGATATTTTTTTTAAAAAATATCGATATTTCGATATATCGATATTTTTTACGCAAGCCTATTTTATACCCAGAATCCCTCTAATACCAAACAGAAACAGAAACAGAAACAGAAACTTTTTTATTCAATATAGATTATAAATAATGCTTATTGAAAGTCACTCCTTTGTATAATTACCACTGGTTCGAAAAAAAAACCTCTGTCCTGGGAAGAACCAGCAAGAAACCCAGTGGGACTTTTTTTTTTAAATAACAGCTTACAATCATGTATGTTACACAAATTAACAACACAACAAATTAGAAATAGCTCGGTAGCGATCACCTCATAACTTTCCCAATAACCAAATAACTTTCCTTTCAGTTTTAAACATAATTATAACATCGATGATGACATCGATGTTGGCATCGATAGCTCAACATCGATGTTCGATGTTTAGGCTACTCAAACCATCGATGTTGACCATTATCGATGGTTTTTGTATATGTAGATAATTACACATTGTTTCAAAATTATGTGGGTATACACAGCAAGGGAAAAGTAACAATTAACTTGAATATCAATTTACGTAGAATAGTTATTATGCGACAACCGACAACGACACTACAAAATAAAGCGAAAGCAGTGACCATTGTGACATTACAGGTGACACTTGACAATTAAGTTTGACACACCATAATGACATTTTTTTAGGATGCGTTCAGGAATTCAAAATTTTTAATCTTCAGAGCAGATGCAAGATTTAGTTGATATTGATTTCGCGAGTTCGTATTGTTTGCAGGTTCCCAATTATTGATTATGGGTTCATTGACGTCGATGTTTCGATGTTAAAACATCGAAGTTTTAATTTTTAACATCGATGATCATCGAATATCCCTATTTTAAGCAAGTTCCCACTCAGCGTGTGTTATGCGACGATCGCAAATAAAGCGCAAGGTCAAACTTTACGCGTTGCAGAAGTGGACCTCAGTACTGATTGTTTTGCACATTGCCAACTTTATGTTGCTTTTTCCGGCGTTAGTAGTCCCCGTAACCTTTTTCTGTACGCCCCGGCTAAGTCTACTTCTATCGTCGTTTACACAGAAGCTCTATCATAAACGACTTAGAAGTTTGAGCATATCGATTTATTTTGTTACCACTTATTCATACAGTAATGACATAAATCGTTTAATATTCTCTTACTCTAAACGTCAAATTATTTAAGTAAGGCCAGGTCAAGAGTACCCTAAACCGTAGAGCATGTATGAAGGGAATAATGAAAGTGGACGAAGCGAAACATGTATGTAAGGATCGTAGCAAGTGGAAAGAAGTGGTCTCTGCCTACCCCTACGGGAAAGAGGCGTGATTATATGTATGTATTTATGTAAAACCTATATACGCGAGCTACGCCGCGGGCACAGCTAGTAAATTAATATAATTAGGAGATTTGAATGTAAACACATTAGAAAATAGCAAAACAACTAGCATCTTTATTACAACACTAAGAAAATATAACCTACACTGTACTATACACGAGCCAACTAGTATTACGGGTTATTCTTCAACTTGCATAGATAATATAATAACAAGTGTTTAATTTAGGATCTAGCTAATAAGTATGAATCTCAAGTGTTTAATTTAGGATTATCAGACCACACTGCGCAATTAATTAGTATTGCGTGGAGTTGTAACTATAGAAAAAAACACTAGTTCATTTATAAGAGAAATAGTAGAACAAACCTAGCGTTTTCGCTTAAGTCATGCAATAAATTCCAATCTGTCAATATTTCTAATGTATTTATCTCAAATTGGATTTAGTAAGTCTATCAGAAAAAGGATGTGAACTTGGCATATAAATAATTTTTTAGTATATTTATCATGATCTTTACCCATAGATTTCTACTTAACATGATTAAAATTACACAAAAAAATAAACATCATTGGCTTACGAAAGCAATAAAAATATCCAATAGAAATATCGGGAATATTGCAAAATAATGAAAGCAGTAATAGTGGAATCGAAAAAGAAGTCTAATATAAAATATATTGAATCTAGTGTTAATAAAATAAAAGCTACATGGAATTTTATAAAAACAACACCAATTCAATAGAAATCACCAAAAGTATAAAACTTAACGGGTTGATAGTCAGTGAGCCAAATGAAATGGTAGAATTATTTAGTAACCTTCTCCTTACACGTAGTTATCAAAGTTATAATGTTGGGTCTTATAAAACTCTTAGTAATTCATCTAATTTGAACAGTATTTTCTTATCACTGATCAGCATAAATAATTTCAGTAAAATAGTTTATCAAATAAAACCGAAAAACTTTGCCTACGATCATACGAATATCGATGTGTTTTAATTAAATAATCTTTAAACTATGTTTTAGAACCAATAGTGTACATTATAAATCTAATATTTGTAACAAGTACATTTCCAAATAACCTAAAAATTGCTCTTGTAAAGCCTATTTACAAAAAAAGATCGAAACAAAACTGAAATAATTACAGACACATAGCACTCCTACCAAGCTTTTTCAAAATCTTCGAAAAATTACTCATAATAAGCTTATGGACTTTGTTGATATTAATAAAATTTTATATAAAATGGATTTCAAAAAGGCAAACACTCGTCATTAACCATATTTAAAATCATGAAGCATATTTGGGATAATATGACCGAAAAAGTCAATGTTTTGCTCTTTTCTTAGATATAAAACATGAAATTTTAATGAAACAATCGCAAAATGTTGGCGTGCGCGGAGTTGCTCTAAAGCTATTTAAATCATACCTTGAAGATCGATATCAAGCAGCTATTTTGGATACATACATACATACATAATACTACAACGATTGAAACAGTTAAGTCTAAGCTTAAGAAAGTCAACATACGTGTGCTTAAATGAAACATACTTGGTTCTTCTTTGTTTTTAATATATATTAACGGAATATTTTATATCACCAAACATTTAACAATAACATTTAAAAATGATGCTTCAGTCTCTTATACTTGTAAGCTAATAAATAAAACAGAAATTGTAGAATTAATAAGTCCATAAAAGAATATAACAAAAACTAAAATTCTCCAATTTAGAAACTAAGAGATCAATCAAATCCATTTAAAAATATAATTTGATGGCGCAGCCATAGAGGAAGGAGATAATACAAGCTTTCTTGTAATTGAAACTAACTCTCACCTCCTGGAAATCACACAGAGAAAAGATTAACAAGAATATATCTTGTTTGGCCATGTTTTTTCAATACTCCGACGACTCCGTGGCGCAGTAGCTTAGCAATCAGTTGTTGCACTGGGGGCAGCGGGTTCGAATCCTGCACGGAACAAGTATTTGTATGGCCTACAAATAATTTTTCCGGGTCTGGATGTTTGTCCTTGTGCAATTTATGTTTGTAAACTGCCTCCACGACGCAGGAGAAAATCCTAGTGTGGAGGTAACGTTTTAAAAAAAAACTTTCTTGGTCAACCTTGGAATCTGTTACTAGAAATTCATAATATGGTTATAATTATCCACTGTTATTGTATGGTGTAAGTTTTTGGGGTAATGCAACTAATATACGAGGGTGGATTGAAAAGTACTCGGCCTAACCAAGAAAATAAACACATACTAAATCAGTTATATTTTTATTTTTCTACATAATCACCATCAAGTTCAATACACTTTTGCCACCTCCCCTTCCAAGCATTTAGACCGTTGAAAAAAAATTATTCTTCCTTAGAGTCAAAATATACGTCTACAGCTGCTTTGACCTCGTCGTTTGTCGAAAATCTTTGACCTCCCAAGTGCTTTTTTAGGTGAGGGAACAGAAAGAAGTCTGATGGTGCCAGATCAGGTGAATACGGCGGATGCGGTAACAGTTCAAAGCCACAGTTGTGAATTTCAGCCATTGACTGTACTGACGTGTGAACACGGGCGTTATCTTGATGAAACAGGACTTTTCTTCTGAGCATTCCTCGACGTTTTTCTTTCATTTCCTCTCATAAACGACGTAGTAAGGTGCAGCAGTAATCAGAGTTTATAGTCTGACCCCTTTTAAGATAATCAATCATAATCACACCTTTCGAGTCCCAGAATACTGAAGCCATCGCCTTATTTGCCGACAAAATCGACTAAGCCTTTTTAGGGGGTGGTGAACCAGGTCTTCTCCACTGTTTTGATTGTTGTTTTGTTTCCGGTGTACAGTAATGAACCCATGTTTCGTCTATAGTAACAAAACGATTCAAAAAATCATCTGCATCGGCTTCAAATAACTCCAAACAATCGCGTGAAATAGTCAATCGCGTCCTTTTTTGTTCAACTGAAAGCAGTCGCGGAACCCACCTCGCAGACACCTTGTGGAAACCCAACTCGTTGACAATGATGTTTTGAGTTCATTCATAAGAGATGCCTATAATCTCGGCTATCTCTCTAATTTTTAATCTGCGGTATCCCATTATTAAATCAAGTACTTTTTTAATATTTTCGTCAGTAGTTGACGTCGAAGGCCTTCCAGAGCGGGGTTCATCTTTCACACTCTCTCTACCACGCTTAAATTCTGCTATCCATTTTTTGACGGATGAATATGACAGAGCACAATCGCCTAATGTACTGACCATGTCATCATGGATGGCTTTTGATGATAGCCCCTTCTTATGGAGGTACTTAATGACGGCACGCTGCTCGATTTGCTCCATTCGCGGAAATTATGTCCGATTACTTTGTTAATAAATTTATAAAATCACAACTAATTATTGCACACGTTTCGAACTTCACACAATGAACTAGTCTGAACTGAACTAAATAATGTGGGTAGATTTGATTTTTAGAATTGAATGGATCTGTGTTAGGCCGAGTACTTTTCAATCCACCCTCGTATGTTCTCCTTTTCTATAGGGATAAACAATTTTTTTTCTTTTAAAATTGTTAATTTAATTTAGTTAAATCAAAACCCACGTAAGTTATTGTTATATTGTATGCTGTAATTGCTAGTAAATAGTCACTAGCTTAAGAAACTTTTCTGTTATTTAAGATTGTTATGGTGTAAGTTGACTGTTAGTAAGCCATAAGAATAAAATAAAATAAACACAAATGAAAGGTTTATACATAGGCTGCACTAAAAGTATCGGGAATGGAATATTTCCACTGTTCCTGTCATATTAAGATATTTTTAATTGAAAACTCCTTGGTTTTAAAAATCGAATACCATTTATTTATTTAAAAAAAGATTCTCGCTCTTGTCACAAGGTTTCGTCAAACTTGTTTAGTCGTTGAGAAAATGGAATTGACTGGAGAAAATTCAAGAGCGATGATTTATTATGAATCTAAGTGGTTTAACACAAAAACAGTGTGTTGACCGGATGATTTCCGCATTTGGTGATGAAGCCCCATCCAAAACCACAATTTATCGCTGGTTTGCTGGATTTCAACGTGGACGTGTCAAGTTCAGTAATGATCCGCGTCAAGGTCGTCCAAAAACTGCAGTCACCCAAGAAAACGTTGATGCTGTGCGTAAGCTGATGGAGGAAGATCGACATGTGATATATCGCAAAATTCAGGCAACTTTAGACATTGGCATGAGTCAAATACAAATAATCATGCATGAACAATTTGGTGTAAAAAAGTTGTTTTCCCGATGGATACCGCATTCGCTCTGTGAAGAGCAAAAAGCGGCTCGCGTTACTTGGTACGTCAGAACTCTCGAAAGATTCCACGCAGAATCCTCAAATGCTGTATACAATATCGTATCATGTGACGAATCCTAGATATATGCGTACGAACCTGAAACAAAAAACCAGTCACGAGTTTGGGTGTTCGAAAATGAGTTAAAGCCAACAAAAATTGTCCGTTCACGGAGTGTTGCAAAAAAAATGGTGGCCACGTTTGTCTCCAAAACCGGCCACGTTACGACTATTCCTCTTGAGGGACAAAGAACGGTTAATGCATAATGGTGTGCTAGCATTTTTTTTCCACAGCTCGTTTCTGAACTCCGTAAAGAGAACTGCAACCGCCGCATCATCCTCCATCACGACATTGCGAGTTCTCACACCGCACACAGAACAAAAGAGTTTTTAGAGCAAGAAAACATAGAATTATTAGACCATCTGCCGTACAGCCCCGACCTAAGCCCTAATTATTTCTATACTTTCCCTAAAAAAAAGAATAAATTGCGTGGACAGAGATTTTCATCACCTGAAGCAGCTGTGGACGCCTAAAAAACGGCCATTTTGGAGACCCCAACTTCCGAATGGAATGGTTGCTTCAATGATTGGTTCCATCGTATGGAAAAATGTGTCAAATTTCGCGGAGAATAGTTCGAAAAGCAACAATAATATTTTTAAATAGTAATGTTGTGTCACTTCCTTGATTCCCGAAATTTTCACGTACTACAGAAACCATGTTTGCCTATCATATACCGTAAGACAAATAGAGAAAGCCTAAGAAAATGATTTGAAGCAAAACGTTTTTTAAGATTAAATGAAATATATTATATCTTAGTTGTGCCTATTTATTAAAAATTATTGCCAATTATTCGAACAGAAACTTTCAACGCGGCTTAACATACGTCCTTGTTATCAAAATTACACATCGCGGCAGAACTCCCGATACCATCCACATCATCTGGATGATTGGCGGTCCACCACTCTGCGATTTAGAAGATGTTTTTTCCTCGCACGACTTCCTTGTGGAATCGATTACCATCAGCGATTTTTCCGGACCGATACGACTTAGGAACCTTCAAGAAAAGAGCGTACTCCTTTTTAAAAGGCCGGCAGTGCATCTGCAATTCCCTCCCTGATGTTGCAGTTGTTCATGGGCGGCGGTAGTCAATTACCATCAGGTGAGCTGCATGCTCGTTTGCCCCCTCTCCTATAAAAAAACTATCTTTATCTGCCTAAAACTAAATAGTAATTGATTGGCAAAAGTGCATACATAACAGCAATTCAAATGTTCAATCATGTACCCAATAGTACTAAAACAATAAAAGGACCCAAATTCAAAATAAACTAAAAAACTGGTAGGTGGAACATACGTTTACTACGCTAAACGAATTTTATAATTTTAAGAGTTAATATCATTTTCTTCATTCTTATAACCATTTCTTAAACATTTTATCTTATTAATTAATTGTAAATATATCGCCTGCCTGAAAAGGAATCTTTTGAAAGAATTTATAATATATCATTTTTAACTATTGTACACAGTCATGAAAATAATTAATTATTATATTATAAAAGTACCTTTAATCGTGTCATCTGTTCTGGATCATGTTATTTTGTTTATTTACTATATTTATTCATTTGTCTATTACAAAACCAGTACAGCATTATAATAGTTCAAGACTAAGACAATGCTACATAAATATATTATTATTTACATAAAATATATGTTATAATATTTTAATTTTGTAAACTAACTATAAAAAATTCTCACCGACTCTGTGCGTCGCTTCTATAAACTTTGCCAGACTTCAGTGAAAGATGTCTGTTTCTTCGAACATAATATTTAATAATTTTAAAGCACATGATATAGGTGCCGCGCACCCAATGAATTTGCAGAGCGTGACGTCATGCCTCACACACAACTGGATATACTCGACGATGCTAATCACGAACAAACTCGTCTTCAGCAGGGAGTAGAAAGGATAGATGCCGTACTAGTTCAAATGACAAAAAAACTACTAGAATTTATTTTAACAGTGGTAGAGCCACGCGGCAGCTTTTGCTGTCGCACGGATGGGCCGGCTCGAACCGGGGTGGTACCACGACCTCACAGAAAACCAGCGTGAAGTAGAGGTTTACCTCTGCGTTTTGCTTGGTGAGTGCAGGTGGCCGGAGGCCCTTTTTACTGGAAATGAGGCATTCAATCTTAGTCCTCGCGGGTGACAACGCATCTACATTTTGATTTGGAATAGAGGATAGATGTAGATGTCTATGGGCCACAGCAACCACTTACCATCAGGTGGACTGTGTGCTCGTTTGTCACCCTTAACCTATAAAAAAAAAAAATCTTTTCCACCATGTTGATATATTATGTCCTTACATATGAAATTGGCGTTTTGTACGGGAGAATCATAAAGTCAATTTTTTTTTATAAAATATATTTAATTAATCAAAGTATGCACCGTTGTTATGCCATCAGCACTTTTGCCATCTCACAGGTTGGTCATTGATCTCTTTACTAAAAAAAACCATTGAGGCGAGTATCAATAAACCCTTTGAAGGCGATTTGGACTGCCGCATCGGAGTTGAATATTTTTCCTTGTAAGAAGTTGTCCAAATTCCGGAAAAAATGGTAATCTGTTGGAGCAAGATCCGGGGAGTATAACTGTACTAATAAAATCCCTGCATTTTCTTATGAAAAAACCTAAGTTCCTGATGGCTTTGCCGCAGATATTTACGATAAATAGAAGACTAGTCTTTGCCTACCTCTCTGCGTGTACATAGAACGTGTATTTTAAATTGAGTTTTCACTTTATTTTAAGAAGAAAATATAGTATAAAGCTGTGATGTTTTATTAAAGGAAGTCGTGATGAGACTGTAAACTACGATGTCCCATTCACAGAGTAAACTCTGCTAGTGATTTATTTTCAGATGTTTTTTATCAGATTTATAGACAATGCTGAAACATCGAAATGCGAAATAAGTAGAAATGCTAACAAATATGGGTAGATTTGTACCCAAAACTGGTATATAAAAAATATTAAAAACGATGTGGTTATTTAAACATATTTTTATAATTTTGTTAAAGAAGAGAGACATACAGAATGGTACAAAACTTATTTAAAATATGTATTACTAGCTAGTACCTGGTGCATTGCTGCCACAGAAAAAATAATTGCGGAAATATCGTTGTAATTTGGTAAAGTTATATTGTTTAATTAGAAATGATAATAGATTCATTGAAATTAAATTATATGTAACTTTCAAATAAACTTGTCAGTGTGATCGTGCGCCACCTACTGTAAGTTAATTGTACTATGCATATAACCTTCGCGTAAGTGCAAGCAATAAGTTGACAAAGTTTTACCGCAAACTGATGAACGCTATGGCAGCGCATAAAATACGAACTAACAAACAAACATCAATTTTTATATATTATGTTTAGGCCAAATAATTAATATTGTATAAACTTGGATTCAAGACGCGGGTCTCGGCGTTTTCGCCCGATGGAAATAAGAGGTCACCTCTGGTCCCCTCTCTCGGGCGATTCTCTCGGCCGAGCGGTCAGTCGCTCTACGCGTGGGCAACAGTGTGTGTGCTCTGCCAGCGATGGAGCGGGGAGCCCGTGAGGCCCTCTTACCTAAATTCACGCGACCGTCGTAGGTCTAGATAGCTAGATTAAGTGCGTGTTTCTTCGTTACGTAGATATATGAATTGTGCGATATTTAATTCGTGCGGGAGTGCGGAATTGTGTAAGCGCGTCGAGTAGATATACGGTCTAGGGTTCGAGCCACGCATTCCTTGTTTGAGAGCTTCTCCCGGTGAATTGTCAAGATATCATTATAATTGTGTCGTCGCGTTTAGTGCCCTTTTGTGTTTTGGTTGGCTAGTAAGATTAATTTGCGGGTCAACGAGGCGTATTTTGAATCTTGCGCGACGTGTTATTCTGCTACTGTTCTCACTGTGTCGGGTATCACGTGTTTGATTCTACGATGAATGTGGAATTAGGCGAATTTTAGTTAGTTAAATGTACAATGAAGCTAAGAGACGGAATTAGTGACAATGAAGAAAGAAATGGTCCAGCGATGAAGCAAGCTGAAGCGATGCAGCATTTTGGGGCAGCCTGGAAATCGGTCGCTGCTAGTCGCCTACGCTTGCCTAGGTCACACACATTTACACCTCACTGTACACTGTTCGCCAAACACCATTACACACACTCACGGCCTGCCCAAGCCTTGGTGCGAAGTTAGCTTCGGATACTGGTAAGTACTACGTGTTTCTAGCTTTCTCCCATATAGTTTATTGTGATAGGACATTTCCATGCGTCCATCAGCCCTGTCCCTCTGCTGCCCATCGATGGGATTACTCATGGGCCCTACCCCTGTCAACCTTTGTTGGGGCAGCTAGGGGCGTGTATATATTATATAGAGTGGAAGATTAAAAATTGGATTATAAATGAGAAAAATTATACACATTTATGAATACTAGTAAAACTTAATGAAACCATAGTACCGAAAAGTTATTAAACATAAATATTATGATCATGCCAAAATTCTTAGGATATAGTTGCGATCTTCTTTAAACTAATTTCAAAGTCATAACAATTATCGTAACTAATTAATCATTTGCATGTAGCAAAGCAGTGATAATCTCAGTAGACAGCCTAATTCATCCTTTTATTTTAATTACACAAGATATGCGCTTAAGATTGTCAAGGAATGGAATTGTGTTAAAATGGTAAAGATAACAATAGACAACAAAGGAAACATTTCAGTGTCCAAAAATGTAAATTCGTGGATTTTTCTTTCATATTTCGGTATTATAATTAAATTGTTTACTAATATGAAGAATGAATGACATTGCAAAACACTCGGCCTCGTATCAGCTCAAATAAGAAATAATGAATGGTTAGTAGAATAATGGCATGAAGTTCCAGTAATATTCTTAGCTATCGATCGAATAATTGGATTGTAATTCGAGAAAGGGTTTATGTGTATAAACGGTACATGCTCAATATCCTGGATTAGATAGACAGATTTTTTACTTTACTTTACTTTAGATAACTCCTTATTGCATTTATACAAAATGGTTACAATTACGAAAAACTTATGAACTACAAACGATGGTCATATCACTTAAAGCGATTTCTACCTGACAAACCGAACGTAAAAGGACAGTGTAATATATAGGGCACAGGGAAAAAAGGAGCTCATTGACAATTTTACGTTTTTGGAATGAACTATACCATTTTTTTTTCGTTTTCTATGGCCAATCAGAGCACGTTATTTTAAAGACGATGAAAGGCGCTGATTTTGTGTAAAGTGAATTGAAAAAAAATGTTCTTTAGGATAAAACGCGCTCATTGCATTCTATACCGCGTAAAAAGGTGTCCATTGTCTATGAAACCACGCTAAAACGGGATGATCGAAGCGATTGTAACAGAAAACGCGCTCATAGTCTGCCACCTGTATTATTTTGTCATACAAATGACTGCTGCCAGATAAGTTTCCTTGCATAAATTTTACGACTCCTTTAGTGTACGTTAGGTTTTTAAAAGTTTTTGCTTATTTATCTCAAAATGGACAATAATACGTAGGACACTCAATAAGTTTTAAGATATACGAAAAGTATTCTACATATTAATAATATTTATTTTACATCTTTTCAAAATATTCTCCATCATGCTCTATACAAAGTTCCATTCGCCTATTCAACTCTGAAAACACTTTTGTCAGTCTTGATCTGACAGGTCGGAAATCGCTTCTTCGTAGGCAGCCACGGCTTCAACACCAGATTCCTCAATAAATGCTTTTGTTCTAAGGGAGGTATGTGAAGAGGCGTTATCGTGATGCAGCATGATTACCCGACTCCCGGTCTTTGGTCTTCTCTCCCGCACAGCTTGAAAAGATTTGGGTAATGCAACTGTAGTATACCATTCAGAGTTGACTGACCTACAATTTTCTAGCATTGACGTCTAACTAAAAAACTAGTCACCATTTTTTTGCCGACGTTGCGAAGTCTTTGCAGTATTGTCAGTAACTGTCCTTCTGAGTAGACCTATACCGATGATTGCCTTTTATTTTCCAGATCATATTGATAGAACCATGTCTCGTCACCAGTAACAATTTCTGAAACACGCCTAGATGCCCAATTTTCAAAACGTAGACGCATTTCATGGCACCAATCGACAGAAGTCTGTTTTTCGCTTTCGGAGAGCAAAGCTTCCTCACTTCAAGATGTTGATGAGGATGGTATGAATGCTGCCCGAACTAACGCCTACAATATTTTCGATGTCCGTATATGTCATTCGTGGGTCTTCTCGCACTAACATTTCAGTAGTTCATACATTTTCTGCCGTTACTGCTGTTTGTAGGGCCCCGGTTCTTGTTTACTTCATAAACACCACAAATAAATTTCATGCTAATTAACATGTATTTTATTTCATTAGTGCGTTTATGTAATTAGACATTGTTTATGGTCACCAATTAATTTGTAAAATGTAAAAAGGAGATCATTGTGACAATGAGCATCTTCTTGCCTTTTACATTTGGGAGTTCGGTAATTAAATTACAAACTATTGTTTATTTACCAACCCAATCTTTTAAAATAACAATAAACTATGTTAAATATACACTGTTCCTTTTTTGTATGGGTACAAATCATATTCTAGTAGAGTTGTAAGTGTAGAAATTGAAATTTTAGGTTTAATTCTTTAATTATTCGAATCAATGAGAATGTTAATGGGCTCCTTCTTTTCCTGTGCCCTTCAATTTTTTATATTTTGACGGATAGGTGCAACGTACAATATAAAATAAAGCTGAGGACCAAAAATTATAATTAAATAAGATTTATATAATTTATAAATATATAATATTATAATATTTAATAAACAGTTTTTAACAGTGGTAGAGCCAGGCGGCAGCTTTTGCTGCCGCATGGATGGGCCGGCTCAAACCGGGGTGGTACCACGACCTCACAGAATACCAGCGTGAAGTAGAGGCTTACCTCTGCGTTTCGCTCGGTAAGTGCAGGTGGCCGGAGGCCTTTTTTACTGGAAATGAGGCATTCCATCCTAGTCCTCACGGGTGAAAACGCATCTGCATTTTGATCTGTAACAGAAGATAGATGTAGATGTCTATGGGCCGCAGCAACCACTTACCATCAGGTGGACTGTGTGCTCGTTTTTCACCCTTATCCTATAAAAAAAAAACATATATATATATATATATATATATATATATATATATATATATATATATATATATATATATGTATATACCGATTGACGAAAAAGTTATCACATAAAATGAAAAGACGTATGCTACATAAATTTCTTTAAACATACACAAGTAAAAAAATATATAACAATTAATACATTAGTCGCGGTAGCATTTTTTTCGTTTTAATATTAAATAACATGATGTAAATGCATACAGATATCACCTGATGAATTTTAGAAGGTCAAAGACCCATGCCATTTGAAGGCGAATATAGGTAGTTAAAATATTGTCAATCCGAACTACTCAAATAAAGAAATAATCAAACAATACTATACTTACGGCTGACAATTTAAGGCATAATTTTATGCGCGAAATTAAAAACAAAGGGACCGCGCGCTGTGGGTGTGTGAAATCATATTCAAGCGAAAATTTTACTTAAAATAATGAAGTTAAGGCATAATTTTATTCTCTATGCGCGAAGTGACAAGAAATGGGACCGGGTGTCGAAATTATTATTTTTCTGGCGCGTGCGACGTTTTGTAAGTCACTTCAGGTGAGTAACCTATATATTATCAAGGCTGATTTATTTCTTGTCAATTTTTTACGCTATTTATTTTGTTTGAAAAATGCATTTTTTTTCTTTTATTTTTGTTTATTTATATTTTTTAACAGACATATATCAACTTGTATTAACTGCTGTGCTATTTAACGTGATAACCTATTCCACCCAGTATATATGCAGAGAAAATTAAACAAAAAGAACAAGTATTAGTAAAAAGAGGAAATATATATATATATATATATATATATAATTTATTATTTTGACGGGAAATTCAAATAATACTCCTTCAGTTGTTTTATTAAATGCTGTAAAGATTGCGCTTGCTGGATGTTAAGTGGTAATTAATTCCAGAGTCGAGTTGCTTGTGAAGGAAATTACTTATTATAGAAGTTACGCTGCAAGGAGTATTCAAAGCCAAGCTATACACTGAACGCAAACTATGGTCATGAAATGCATATCGATAGTGAAATAGTTCCTTAAGGTACCTTGGAGATTTCGGATCAAACAAAACACAAAAGAGTAAAAAAAGTATATGAACATTCCGGCGAAGGTGAATTGGGAGTCACTTCAGGTGATTTCGAAATTGGGATACATGGTCATATTTGCGTAAAGCAAATATGAAGCGAATGGATAGATTCTGAAGACGCTCAAGCTTGTTTAATTGCCCGATGTTAAATCTGTGTAGCATATATTAGCATAGTCTAAAGTAGGAAACAAAATGGAATTCGCTAACGCAATTTTGGTAGAAATGGGCAAGAAATTTCAAAGTCTAAAGACTTCCACAAGCTACAAACATTTTCTTACTTATCTGTTCAATTTGTGGTGCCCAAGACATTGTACTGTAAATTAGAACCCCTAGAATTTTTACAACCTTACTGTAAGGAATAGCAGAATTTTCGAAATAAACGAAAGGCAGCGTATGCTAAGTAATTTTTTGTAGTAGTTTGTTGCTACCTAGTAAAACGCAGGTAATAGTGTTACCTGCGTTTTACTAGGGTTAACGTTAATTTTATAAGATGTGCAAAATTCTGAAATAATAGCGAGATCACGATTTGTGGATAGCACTGCAGATGGAAGATTCTTGATACTTGTTTGAGAATATGTTTGGGGATCGTCTGCATAAAGATGGTAGAGAGAAGTTATTCCTGATGTGATAGAGCGTATTAATATTGAAAAGAGGAGAGGAGTCAACATGCCACCTTGTAGGACGCTGCATTCAGAGAACACCACGAGGAATAAGTGTATTCAATACGGATGCATTGACGGCGTCCAAACACGTAACTACGAAACCAGTTGGTTGCTGTATACATTAATAGAACGGAGCACAGCTAGAATTATATCAAAATTAACTATGTTGAAAGCGTTGCTAAAATCAAGAAGAGTAAGAATAGTAACTTGCCGATTCTCCATGCTTGAATGTCGTCTGTGATTTTAACCAAAGCAGTGACCGTGCCATAGCCAGGACGAAAGCCTGATTGGAATGTATTTAAGAGTTTTTGTTAGAGTATTTAGATTCACAAATAGACTAATTTGCTGTTGTACAAGACGCTCTAGAATTTAAGAAAGAAAAGGTAATATGGAAATAGGACGGTAATCACAGAGGGTCTTGGGATTTGATTTCTTAGGTAGTGGAATAATTTGAGCATCTTTCCATAGTGTAGGAAAAATAACTGTAGTTATAAAATTTTTAAAAATTTTAGATATGATAAAAGTCAAGAGATCTAATAGCGGGTGGTTTCAGCTGGCATTATCACTACCAATTGCATTAGAAGTTACAACTGTGATATTCTTTTTAACGTCACAATCAGCAAACTGACATAAAACATATTCGGGGAATTCGGGACTTGGCATAGAATTAAGGTGATTTAGCGTCTTAGGTTTTTAACTACTAACGTAACTAGAACTTAAGGAAAAGTTTTGATTAGGCGTTATTTTTATATCTTTTAATTTATATATTTATTTAAGGACTACCAGAACTACTATCCTTAAGCTAATTTCAAATAATATCAATCGTTTTATGGTTACTGCTATTTCAGAAGTTGTCGTAATCATCTATAAAAATTGTCAGTTAGAAATGCCGAAGCAACCAAAATACGTTTATTTTCCCTCTAAATCTGAAAAAAAATCGATAGAAAGGAATAACTACGCTTCATGTGAACATAAAAAGATTTGATAACAAACAATTGAGGCCGAAACTTGAGCCTTATTTTAGGGTTATCCTTATAGGGGTTATATTTTTATCTCGTAATTTATATTAAAAGCGTCAAGTTTAAACAACAAAGATACATAATTAAACCGAGACTAATTAAATTAATTACGATATTAATGTTAAGAAATATTTTGGACGAATAAATAAATTCTACTACCTAGTGGAACCAACTGACAGGTCATTTTATCTCGGGTGTGTGTGTGGGGAGAAGGGGTGTGATTAGTTTTGGTCTTATTTATTGGGATTGTCAATTTATGATTCATGATAATAACCTTAATACTCGGATATAATTTAAAATGTATATATGTTGAAGGAGAGTATAATTGGTTGTCGTTAAAACCACTATTGCCTTATATGCTGATAATTTATTACAGATGACACACTTATTTGTACCAATTTTAATTATACAATTCACAAAATGTTTACACAAATATTTGTTTACAGCTTAATTACACAATTATTTGTACATAGATTAATTAGTTCATTCACAATATAATCACATCACGTTTATTGTTAAGTAATTGATTATGTTTTACTTCAATAGAACACTCAAAACGTTTACGCGACACTACTTTAACGCGACCGGAGCTAGAGAGTGACTGCCCGCAGCACGCAGTGCACGCCTATTTTATACTGTCGTGTGGCGGGAGAGCGAGGGCATCACGTGATCTGACGTCATCGCGTCAGATCTCGTCGCGGTTGACCTCTTGCGCCGATACGGCCATTCTGCAATAGGCGCGTCCCTGCGCCTTACTTCTTGTTTCACTCTGTGGAATAAAACAAAATTAAGCTCTCATCGTCGGTTTGACAGTGTCAGTTTGAAAAATTCACGTCAGACACATAACACATATACCACGTAGGACATATAACACATACCACGTAAGACATAACACATACAACGTAAAACATAACACATACCACGTAAGACCACATCACATTAACATAACAACGTAAGTAACGTCACATTAGACCTCATAGCCTCAGCGCTAATTTTGGCCTCAGCCTCAGAACCTCAGCGTTCATTTTGGCTCTCGTTTACAAAAATAAAAATAGTATCTTACTCAACTTTTGTTTACTCGTGCGTCGCAACTGTATCTGCCACTGGTAACTCACTCTCGATATCTCTATCATTTTTTCCAATTTCATTATTCATTGCCGGTACGGCCGTATTACCCTTTTCTTTAACCTCATCACTTTAGACTTCCCTGCGTTGTACCGAAGTTGATTTTTCGCAACCCGATCGGTCATCCTTTCACAAACTACTTTCTTCTGTGATTCAGTCGGTGTGCCTGCCTTTTTTTTGTGAACATAGGTTAAATTACAGATCGCCATCAGGTATATAAAATATAAAATTAATAAGTGCATCATTAATTAGTAACATTTATAAAAAAAAATCTCTTCTGATGTCACGTTCTAATTGAAATCGTTATATAATATATTAATAATTATGAATAATTTAAAGATAGGAAAGGTATAGTGTACAAACAATAATGAGGGCTAATAATCTTCCGCTTACCAGATGTCGCTAGTTGCGACTGAGGTAAAGTTTTTTGTTACACAGTGTCAGTTAATTGAGAAATTAGTTTTAAATAATGGTTTATCATTATCTAGAGTATTATATTAATATACAACACAATGCGTCAGTGGTTTGATTATTAATTTTTTGCACATTATAACTCTTTTAAAAAAAATCATCTTTTAGTTTATTTATAGTTTGGCTTATTCATTTCTAATGTAATTAATATAAAATATGACTAATAATACAGAAAAAAAGCTTAAAGTTTACTTTTTCCTAAAAAAATATCGTCCCCACTATGAAATCTGTCAACTATTTTACCTCACTGTAAAGTGGCGCCGCCCTGGTGGCAGGAAAAGTCGTGGATGCCCTCATTGTAATCATTTTGTCTAATTGTCATCTAGTATTCATTGGAAAATGTCATGGTAGTTATGTAGTCAATGCAATTTAATAATATAATATTTTTATGTCAAAATGTATCATTAAGGAATTCATCAATAGAATAATATGCTTTATCATTTAGTAGATCAAAAAGTTTACGTTTATAAATGTTGATATGTTGTCACAATCTCTAATGCACTTAGGTATTTTGTTATATACTTTTGGTGCCATTGCGTATATATGCTATTCTGTAAAAAAAAAACAGTTCTACTTGGTACTAAATGAAGCTTATTTGAGGGACGTTGACTTTCCACAAATTTATACAAGTTAATATAACGTTTTACAAAAATGCTACTTTCATAAATATATAACGAGAGAATCAGTAAGTCGCCATGGTTCAGGAGAAACACATCCTCTTTCTTCTTGTTAGTAAGCATTTCGATTAGTGTTTGGCTATTTAAAAAGTATTTAATGATTTTTGCCAATAAGTCTTCTGAGTATTCTTTTGACTGTCGGGCCATTATTCTTTATTCTTATTACTATTTCCACTTGGCCATTTCCTCTACTTATATAACCGGCACACTGATGTAATTCAATCCCATATTCTTGTCAGTACCCTTTATGTTGCGATAGGAAAGAACCGTCATAATCAACTACAATGAGTTTTGGTGTGCCAAAGGGGAAGACAATACCTTGGAGTTGTTTTAATGCGCCTACCAGGGATCTGTTTTTAGCATATTGTAGTACCACGAATTTTGTGTAGGCTGTTTGTATTATTGATATTTTTCCCTGCGTTGATGTGCTTAAAAAAGTTTCATATGTAAGTTATGGAGTAAAAAGATCGTTGTTTCTTATACTTTACCTTATAATTTTTATTTGTATCCTCTATTAAAGCAGCCTCATTCTTTTCTTTATGCGATTTAACAAAAGCATTTTGGTTACACCATCGAGCTCTGTGTCCTGTCTGACCACACACAAAACAAGTTTCGCTTTGATCGCTTTTCATCCTTTTAATAGGCACATCTGTTTCAGCAGGTGAATGGTTACGTTTTCGCATAGTTTTGGGTATAGAAATCAGTTAGAGTACGGTATTCAACCTTATGGTTCAGAGCTCGTGAGTCTCATGGGTAATGCTTCCAATGACAAATTCGACAGCATCTTGTTTAGTCGGATTTAGTTTGACTATTTTCCTAAACATCCTCCAAACATTTGATATGTATTCAAAGACACTTTCAGCAACATCAGTTAAATATCGCCGAACTTTAAAACATTAGAAAAGTACCTTGTTTCCGGCTTGAAAGTCTGCTGCATATCATCTTTCATTTCAGCCCAGGTAGTGGTTCGATGTAAGCAGTCATCAGCCCATGTTTGTGCTCGACCTTTATCAGGATCAAAAGACGGGAAATACACGTTAGATATACGAACTTTAGGCTGATCATCCGGTCGTATCATCTTTAACATTTCTGAGAAGGCAGAACGGTGTTCCTGAGACATCTGTGTCATAATCTCGCACAATGCATCCGTTAGTGTATTTGCTAAAATTGACCTCATTGTATTGCTTGTTGTGACCGAAGATTGTTGGCGTTGATACGTCCCCTCTTCTGATGTTGAAGGAGAGTATAATTGGTTGTCGTTAAAACCACTATTGCCTTATATGCTGATAATTTATTACAGATGACACACTTATTTGTACCAATTTTAATTATACAATTCACAAAATGTTTACACAAATATTTGTTTACAGCTTAATTACACAATTATTTGTACATAGATTAATTAGTTCATTCACAATATAATCACATCACGTTTATTGTTAAGTAATTGATTATGTTTTACTTCACTAGAACACTCAAAACGTTTACGCGACACAACTTTAACGCGACCGGAGCTAGAGAATGACTGCCCGCAGCACGCAGTGCACGCCTATTTTATACTGTTGTGTGGCGGGAGAGCGAGGGCATCACGTGATCTGACGTCATCGCGTCAGATCTCGTCGCGGTTGACCTCTTGCGCCGATATATACAGATTGCTAGGCTAGCAATAAATAAAAAGTAATCTGCGTTGTTTGCTATACTGGAAATAAATTTGATATTTATTCATATATTTCATTAATTTCTGTATAACTTTCTGCTTTGATTATATAATTTATTTATTTGGGGTTTCGCCTAATCGTAATAAACAATCAGCGTAATCATTCATTTCGAAGCTTAAGATCATACTTTACTTTATCGTCTGATAATTAAAACTTTTCATTTAACTGGAAAAGTTTTTCTGTTTAATAAGTATCCAGTATCATCGTTGTTCTGGGATAGATAATAATATTTTTTTATTTCTTATTTTATCTAACTTATTCACTTAATCTGTTCTTCATAATCCTACTGCGGGCTCGCTAATAGATTGTCATAAATCCTTGTCATTTTTTTTTCTTTTTTATGAAAAAACGTTACCCCCACACTATGATTTTCTAATGTATCGTGGAGGCAGTTTACAAACATAAATTGCACGAGGACAAACATCCACACCCGGAAAAATTATTTGTAGGCCATACAAATACCTGTTCCGTGCGGGATTCGAACCCGCGGCCCCCAGCGCAGCAACTCAATCCTAAGCCACTGCGCCACGGAGCCGTCAAAATAATAATTGTCTTAAGCTTGCACATTCATTCACACACAGCGTGTTACACCAGATTGCCAGTCGTCATAACCAATATTATTCTTTCCAGTAAGAGGTTGCCCTTTGCGAATCTTTTTTATTCAACGGTTGTCTGTTCATTGCTCTATATGGCCACCCTTTTCCACTTCAGCTTTCTAATTAACATTTTATCTGTTCATACATAGACATATAATGTGAAGATAAGTATTTACTTGTTTTCGTTTATAAAGATATTATTTCGTAGCGAAAAAGAACATAAGGTTGGCTGTTAATCATGAAAACAATTCGTGCGAGGAAGTGACTTTTGTCTCTTCAGTTGAGAGGCTTTCAAAAACCTACGGTCATAAATTACAAAACGAGTTTTTTACAGAAAACACTGTCAAATGGTTTAGTTTACATATTTTCCGCAGGTCTTCTTTATTAAAGCAGAGGCTGACCACATGACATGACAGTCATGTCATGTGGCCTAGTTTATACCAGATACGAATTATAAACTACTTTTAAAAGATGTTATATCTTTTTTTATTGGGATTCACGTAGCCAATAGTGACTTTTTTAAATACAATCTCATAAGACTTATTTTACTAAAATAAAACAAGTATTTGTTGTTTAAATTGAATAATTTCAAGTATCGAAAAAGTATTACAAAAAAGAAGCATCGACTCGTTCTGCAAAATACTTATCCTTAAGTCGTAGCTTGTGGATTAGAGTGCAATAAATTAAATTTAACGACAACTCTCAGCTCGTAATCTCTCCAAGGAATATAAATAAAGCTGCTACGGAAACAGGATATCGTGCCATTAATTTGCAGTCGTTAATGATACTGCCACATAGTAGACAATTTGAATGCCTTATATTTTTGAGACCTAAAGATTTAAATAAATTATATTCAGAAATGAATATTGATATTTATTAATTTCTCATAACTTTGACTCCAATACGAAATTGAATAAAATCCAGAAAAAAATACACATCACCATCAATAATAAGATACTTGTTTCGCCTTCAAATAATCTAAATTCTGTATTACTTGATAAAAATGATGTATCATCAGATGATATAGAATTTTCGATGGGTTACCACTGTGTGAGCAGAGGGCTAATTATTTTTTTATTAAATAATGTCGAAATTTTGATGACATCTGTGTTAGGTAGAAAAATACTACTGTTTTTGTACGCAGAGCCAAACAAGTTATTATTTAGATTTCTCATCTTTATTGTATAGATTTTAGACGAAAAAACTTGTCTTCTAAAACATTTACAATACTAGATGGATGACGCAATGATCTGAAATTCAAAAAATTCAAAAATGTGAAATAAGATTTGATCTAATTTTTTATTTCTCGTGAAATTTTCAAATCCGCTGAAAATATACCCAATATAGGAGACCCATTTTACTGGAAAAGAGGCATTCCATCTTAGTCCTCACGGGTGACGACGCATTGCGTTTTGATCCTTTATTGAGGATAAATGTAAATGTCAAGGGGTCACAGCTACCACTTACCATCAGGTGGACTGTGTGCTCGTTTGTCACCCTATCTTGTGAAAAAAATTAAATAACTAACTAACAGTACAAGAAACGCAGTTTTGATCCCTGTAGACACCAAGGAAATTAAGTGTTGATTTACCACATACTCGGCAGTGAAGGTAAACATCGTGATAAAACCTGTTTTTTTTATTAAATAGAAGTTATGAACTAACTTACGGTCTACCTAGGTAAGAATCTACTGCAACCCATGAACACCCGAACCGAATCTTTCAAATAAAGAAGGCTTAATGCGAGTTGTCACCTCTGACGACTAAAATGAAATAGAACTTTCTATACCTTTCAGACAGCAGTGCGTGCACTGCTGTAGAAAATATAGTCACTTGAAATTAGTCTGGTAAATATGTTTACGCTACGTTATAATGTTATACACTGATTTAAGCTTTGGTAGCTTTGGGGATTAGGTTACTATTTTCTGGGAATAAGAATAAAAAAATGCTTATTTATATTTTCAAAGAACATTCATTACATTGCTGATATAGTAAAATTAAAAATATATTATAATTAATAGAAATATTTATGTGGCGACTGGATTGCGACTGGAGAGCCAATCAGCGCGTTGAACAATACGCACGCCCACCTCGCGACCCGCTTAATATCCCATGATGCCTTATTTTTAGTGAACGATCGAAGATTCGGTTTCGGTTTCGGTTTCGGCAAGTTTCGGCAAAAAAACCTAGTTTCGGTAATAGTTTCGGTTTCGGCAAAAAATCTGCCGAACCTTCGGCGGCACTGAAACTCAGTGTTCGTGGCGTCGTTCGGATGAGTTCGTGACTCGTGTATTATTCATAATTATACAGAAACAGAAACTTTTTTATTATAATAATTATAAATAATACTTATTGAACTCTTTTGTTTAATTACCACTGGTTCGAAAAAAACTTTCGAACCATATATATTGCAATTTACTGCTTATCCTCTATGCATAGATAGTTATACAAATATCATGCAAATATGAACCTTGGCAACAAAAATATATTTGTCTCATCCTCACAAGTCATGATTTTCAAATGTAAAAAAGATAAGTGCATATCTTAGACTTCAATTTTCTGTTGACAGTTTTCATAATGTCACCAAGCTCACCTTGAAGTATGACGCCATTTTAGGATGACGTATGGATGACGTTCATTTGTGGTAGTTTGTCTGTCATCTAAGCGTTATTCGGAGTTATTTTTCAGTGTTACAGTGAATTTTGACTATTTTGGAGCTTTTTTGTTCATTAGTAAAGGGTAATTGAGCAAAAACAAAATAACAAAATTTTGCCCCAATGGATGTAAATGAAATTCTCATAAAAATTAAGGATTGTCATTTTTCAGGTAAGTTGTTATTTTTTTCCATAATCATGTATATTTTTCGTGTGAATTGCGTTTCGTATTCATGTTATGGGTTCTAAATCGTGTTTTCCGCTACTATCTAGAATTTCCAATGACTATTATCATGTACAAGGAAACATTTTGATTGATTGAAATTTTTACATAGTGTTGCCCTTACGTGCTGTCGTATTTTGAAATAATCGATATAAATTTTAACAGAAACAGAAACAGAAACTTTTTTATTCAATATAGATTATAAATAATGCTTATTGAAAGTCACTCCTTTGTATAATTACCACTGGTTCGAAAAAAAAACCTCTGTCCTGGGAAGAACCAGCAAGAAACCCAGCGGGACTTTTTTTTTAAAAATAACAGCTTACAATCATGTATGTTACACAAATTAACAACACAACAAATTAGAAATAGCTTGGTAGCGATCACCTCATTTCCAGGGGTTATTATCATCTATAAATTCTTTAATACTATAATAACCCTTTTTATACAAACTTAGTTTAATAAAGTTTTTGAACTTTGAGCAGGTCAAATTTTGTATATTTTCTGGAATTTTGTTGTAAAAGCGTATACATCGCCCCAAGAATGAATTACTGACTCGATGGAGTCGAGTAACCGGTACTACTAGCTTGTGTCTGTTCCTAGTATTTACAGAATGAATATCACTTATTTTTGTAAAACTACTTTTATTTTTGTGTACGTACATTACATTTTCATAAATGTATTGAAAGGCCAAAGTTAATATATTAATTTCCTTAAATTTTTGTCGCAGCGACTCTTTAGGCTTTAAATCATAAATTGCTCTTATGGCCCTCTTCTGTAAAACAAATATAATTTCAGTGTCAGCTGCGTGTCCCCATAGCAAAATACCATACGACATTATGCTATGGAAATAGCTAAAGTAAACTAGTCTAGCTGTTTCAACACTAGTTAGACTTCTAATCTTTTTTACGGCATATGCTGCAGAACTAAGTCTGCTTGCTAGTTTTGATATATGTGGGCTCCATTGAAGCTTCGCGTCTAGTGTGATTCCAAGAAAAATGGTGGTATCTACAAGACTCAGTTTCTCCCCATTTAAAATTACATTAGTATTTAATTGTTTGACATTTGGAGTCATAAATTTTATACATTTCGTTTTAGTGCCATTTAAATGCAAATTATTAACATTGAACCAATTTACTAATTTAGATATAGCATTATTTACTTCGTCATATTTTAGCAATTGTCGACTTAATTTGAAAATTAAAGAAGTGTCATCTGCAAATAATACTATATCATGGTTATCTCCTACTATGTAAGGTAAGTCATTAATGTATACAAGAAACAGAAAGGGGCCTAGAATTGAGCCTTGAGGCACGCCCATCTGTACCATCGACCCGGAAGAACTCATACTGTTAATGACAACTTTTTGCGTTCTCTTACTTGAATATGAAATAATTAATTTAAGAGCATCACTTCTTACACCGTAGTGTTTAAGTTTCCTGATTAATGTTTCATGGTGAACACAATCGAAGGCTTTGGATAGGTCACAAAATATACCCAAAGCATCCTGTGAATTCTCCCATGCATTAAATATATATTTAATCAGCTCAACACCGGCATCAGTTGTCGAGCGACCCCTTGTGAAACCAAATTGATTTTTATGAAGTAAATTATTTATATTAAAGAAATTTAACATTTGATGAAGAATAATTTTTTCAAAAATCTTACTAAGTGTTGGTAGTACAGAAATAGGTCTAAAATTGGCGGGGTCTAATGTACTACCAGATTTAAATAAAGGTATTACTTTACTATACTTCATTAAATCAGGAAACACACCAGATTCGATACAAGTATAAAAAATAGTAGCTAAATGAGGCGCGATTGTATCTATTATAGACGCAATAACTTTAACGGAAATCCCCCACAGATCCGCAGTTTTCTTAACATCAATAGTTTTAAAATATTTTACAATATCTTTTGATGATACTTTATGAAATGTAAAATTCTTTGTACACGCATTTACATTTTGTTTAAGTAATGATTCGGCGACCGCAGGAGAAGAATTCAGTGACTTAGTGGTTAATATCGGAATATCAGTAAAATATTTCTCAAAAACCATTGCAACGTCCTGATCTGATTCGGTTAATTTGTTATTAACACTTAACTGGTAGTTTGAATTGCGAGAGTTAATCTTACCAGTTTCGCTATTAATTATACTCCATGTCATTTTAATTTTATTAGAAGCCGTCTTAATTTTGTTGCTCAAATGCAAAGACTTGGCTGTGGAGCACACTCTTTTAAATATTTTTGAATATTTTTTTACACATTCCCTAAATTCGACGCTATGATTATATGACCTTTCATGGTAAAGATCATATAACCTATGTCTGCTCTTATGGACTCCTACTGTCGCCCATTCATTAAATGACTTCCGACTGTTCAAGGAGAATGTTTTAGAAGTAAAAGTATTATTAAATTCATTGCAAATAAGCTTAAATAATGTTCCATACAAAAAATTTGGATCATTTTGGTATGTAAGTGATGGAAGTTTTTTCACTATGTTACTTCTAAATTTCTCCAAGCGACGTGCATTTACTGGAACAAACACAACTTTCTTATCTACTTGCTTTTTGTGAACATATGGTAACGAAACTACTTGTCCACAGTGATCAGAACTTAATTTTTGAATTATACATTTATGCAACGGCTTCACATTTGTAAAAATGTTATCTATACATGTTGCACTAGATTGAGCAATACGCGTTGGCTCTAAAAATAAATTAAAAAGACCATATGATTTAAACAATGATCTAAATTTAATATTGATTGAGGAAGCTTCTAGGAGATTGATGTTAAAGTCTCCACATATTACAACAGATTTATTCCGTTTATTAAGCTTAGCAAAAACTTCCTCCATAATTTTTTCAAAAGTATCGTATATAGAACATGGGGGTCTGTAGACGCTCACAACAATGAGGTGCTCAAACTCAACACATGCCATTTCTACAGTTCGCTCAACAGAGAGGCTCACAATATCTTTACGTTCTTTACATGACAATAATTTACTAGCTAATATTAAGGAGCCACCTCTTAAAACCGTTTCTCTATTGAAAGAACTGACCACCTGGTGATTACTGAAGTTAAACATTAAGTTATAAGCTTTTAACCAATGTTCAGTAATACATAAAATATGAATATTGTTGCTATTTAAGAACAACTCAATTTCTAACTCTTTGCCTACCATGCCTTGTATATTTTGCAGCACCAGGTGTATACAATTTTCATTATCACTTTGTGGAGTCATACAATTAAAGATTTGTAAGCTACATTCTAAATTATTTAAATTATTACAACTGCTAGAGATTACCTCTATTGTCTCATTTTCTAATTTAAATTACTTGGAACTGATTCCAAATTACATATTAAGTCATTACACTGCTCAAAAGGAGCAGATGTCTGTGTAGCCAAGTCCTTGGCTGAGTTAATATATAAACAATAAGATAGCACATTTGCTATCTGTCTTAAAATATATTTAGATAGGTAATACCTATCATTAGTCAAAAATTTCTTAAGTAAATTATTTATGTCTATTAAATTACATTTATTATTATAATTATAACAATTAAATGTCAAGTTTATATTATTATTACATGAAAAGTTATTCATTAATAAATTTAAATCATATCTTATTTTATTTTCCTGCGGCCAACCCTGTATGTAAGGCAATGTAAACAAGATAATTTTATGTACATTTAAATTATTAAGATTATCAATATATTTTAATAATTGATTTTTGTTTAGATTGCCTCTTCTCCCAACAAGAATTATTAATGTGCTATTAGGGCAAAATTTACTAGCTAAAACTTTATTCATTATATGACTAAAGGATGCTCCTGGCATGCAATAATTACTAATCATATGTCCTTCTAAACAGTTATTTAACATCATGCCCAAATTTTTGCCTGTGTCATCACAATACATAATAACTTTATTTTTTTAATATTTACATTGCTTTTTAAGTTTATATTCTTTGTCATGGTACTGTCATAGAGTGTAGGTGAAAATAATGAGTCCTTACTGTTTACTTTGTTATTTACACATATTGTCCCCGACGAACCTGGTATGGAGCGCTGATACTCACTCTGATGTTTTATTAAGGAGTCAAAGCGCTCCTAATTATATTTACATGATTTTACCAGATCATTCATGGCCAATATGTGTTCCTTTATCTCATTTTGAGCCGATGCATATTTATTTGATAAAATTTGTAGGGAGTTTTTAAGGGATAAAATTGTTGAATTTAGACACTCTATATCAGTCTCATAACAGTGATTCATATTTTCCACCTCAATTGAATATATTTTAAGTTTATTAATTAATTGTTGCTTTTCTTTGCATACATTTATATAATTTTTAACATTAATTTTAGTTTTAATTAATTTTTGCATTTTTCTAATATATTTATTAATTTTTATATATTTCTTTAATTTTCTTCTACTGCAGGTAGTCCTTGATGCTGTTCTTGATGTGACATAATCATCACCAGTCAAATCAATTGTTGTGGATGGTTGCAATGCTTTAAAAGATTCACATTCTATGAGCTCGTTGAACAGACTTTGAGTTTGGGACGCTTTCATGTTGTCTATGTAATGTTTTAATTGCACAATCTGCTCATTAGCCTTACTTAACTGTAACTGCAATGCAGCAATTAATCTGAGGGATTCCTCATATTTCTTGCTGCATTGGTCAAACTCATCGACTGTTCTCTGAAGTTGATCCCTTTCTTTTGAAACAAATGTATATTCTGTATGCAACTTAACCATATCACTTTTTAGCTCAGTATTTTTAGCTATTATATTTATTATTTCCTTTTCATTGTCATCCCTTTCTTTACATAACAGCTCACACTGCTCCTTTGACGCCTTAAGTTCTTGAAGCGCCATTTGAAGTTGGTTCTCCAATTGGCGCGTTTTGGCGTTGCGTGTATTCATTTTACTATTAAGTGTAAATAGCAAAAGAAAACAAAGAAAGAAAACCAAAGAAGCAGAGTAAGCAAATGACTAGATGTATGGGTTTATTTACAGATCTCAAATTAAATTATCATGTAAATAATTCAAAATGAAATCCAGAACAATACTTACTTAACAATAATATTAATATAGTCCTATGATCAAATAAAGTTTTCGATACGTAAACTGTATATTTAATCAAACGATCGATTGAGAGCCTTTCATTTAAGTAAAGAACTTGAAAATAGTGTAAATCGTTAATTTTCTATAATAGTTTTTTCATCAAAAGATTTGATGAGGCAGAGATTATTTTTGGTTGGCACTTAAGGATGCATAATATTTATTTTAGGTTGCCAAAAAATGGAGACCTTCAAAAATTGTGGATTGACAATATAGGCCAGGAAAACATAAAACCTCCAGTAGTAAGAAGAATATGCTGCTTGCATTTTGAAAAAGAATGTATAAATAGAACGCTGGATATAGTTCGGCTTAAGAGTGATGTGGTTCATGTGTCTAAAATAAATTTTCTAAGTAAATAATACTATTTCGTCACGAATAAATGATTTTAATCACTATACATTATTGTTATTTTATTTATTTTTAATCCTTACTCCTCGTTTACCTCCAGTATCCACACCAACTACTGGTGGAAGTCATAACAACTTGCAGGTTGTAAACACTATAAAATTGATATTTTGTGGTGTTACACAAATAGGATATAACTGGAAATGAGTATGTAAGTGGAGGTCTGAAAATGGCGCAGCCACCGCTATTGACCGAAATGTTGCATGGAAATTGGTTATCATATGGTATGAACATCTGATGTTGAAGATTGAGGAATACGTTAGGATAGTTAAATGATTAATGGATTGTGTGAACGGTGATATGGTTAGAATGGGGCTGCCCAACTCGATTAAATTACTGAGATAAATAAATAAATAATCCTTATTATCAAAAAAAGAGAGATGACGGCTAGTAACTATGTTTGAAAGAATACATGCTCCACAAACTTTAAATAAATCAAGATAAAGGTCAGTAGTCTACTGCACGTTCATGGTAACTAAACAGTGGTAGAGCCACGCGGCAGCTTTTGCTGTAGCACGGATGGGCCGGCTCGAACCGGGGTGGTACCACGACCTCACAGAAAACCAGCGTGAAGTAGAGATTTACCTCTGCGTTTCGCTTGGTGAGTGCAGGTGGCCGGAGGCCCTTATTACTGGAAATGAGGCATTCCATCTTAGTCCTCACGGGTGACAACGCATCTACATTTTGATTTGTAATAGAGGATAAATGTAGATGTCTATGGGCCGCAGCAACCACTTACCATCAGGTGGGCTGTGTGCTCGTTTGTCACCCTTATCCTATAAAAAAAAAAAAAAAAAAACTTGAACTGGTAACCGACCTTTACGACGAAAGAAAGGTGTTGTCGGAAGTAAAGTGCGAGCGCTAGTCCGTGGAGATATAGTTGAAAGAAAACTTGATGGTGGCTCAGATCACTGTACGTAAAGCGAAAGGTGGAGGTACAGGACTAGCGCTCGTAACTAACTTCCCAGCCGCTATAAAGTCTATATATACGATATAATTCATGCAACCTGGACGCATATCGTGGGGGCTGGTTCGGTGTGGTGCAGGACAAAACCACTTAGAAATACTTAGGGGAGACTTTTGCCTAGTAGTGGGACAGCATGGGCTGGACAAAAAAATCATACGAAGCCTAATACATTGCCTATAGTGGTGGTTTCGTTAATCTCTGCAGAGGAGAAAAAAATGCATGCGTCGACCCAGGGACGCACGGATGGAGTGCCTATGTTTAGATTAGTGTCGGTACGGAAAAACGTTAGCTCGTTGCTCGAACTCAGTATAATATTCTGTTGCACGTCGTATACGTAATCTGAAAAGAAAGAAGTTAAAGCTTCAATACACGGTGCTCTTTCCTTGATCTCTTCACTCACTTTTGACTGTTGCTTCATCATATCTTAAAGCAATTACAGTTACAGTCCTATTCTGAGTTGAACGTAAGATTTATTTATTTATTATCTCAATACAACTATTATTACAGGATTAACCCAATGCAATAGTGTAGTGATCTAATATTTGTTTATTTAATATATACCTATGAGTTGGACAATACGTCATAATTTATATAGCAATAATAAAATATACTGAAAATATCGATAAAAACAACTCTATTTGTTGTGGGTTGAGTCGTCGCCGTATTTGAGAAACACTTGACTTCAGATCACGTGACCACATCTGATATCCTCTATTTATCTTATATCTATGGCCGCGACTAAGTTATGTAATATTTTGATTTTTTAAAGTGTTGTCATTAAGTTTAGCTATTAATATATTTATCACAAATCAAAATATAATATCTGTATGATAATAGTTTATAGTAGTTCAATATATTTAGTAACAAAATAAACACTAGTATAAAAGGTTATTTTTGATTTTTATATAATTATCAGTGACGGTTATACATCTCAGAGTCCGTTGTTTACTATTTTTGAATAATCCTAACATATTAACTTTATTTAAAAAGTTGTTTAATTAAATTAACATAATATTCTAGACAATGTATGTTTCTTCACACACTTCTCCGGTCTATAGTGATAAGATATAAGTCTTAATCTCTGCTGTCCTATGACTACCAAAGTCGTTTGAAGTAAGTAGTTTATAAATAATGTCATAAATTTGAAGGTTCAGTATCTTATTGGCAAATTCCAACGACACATATCCCGCAATTTATTAGGATACAACCCTTAATCGTTACGGTTTTTCTTGAAGTGTCCATTAATCAAACCCACACACTGACTTGCGTTATTAAACTAGACCGTGATGCCTTTATAATTATTTCTGTTGGGTTTAACCACATATTTTGTTCAAGAAATGAAATATATTAAAACATACATATCATTACATTATTTACGTACGTAGCATTACATTGTGTTGCAAATAGTTTAAAAATCGGCCTAAATTATATATAATATATAATTTTGATAACTTAGGTAATTAAATATCTAGATGCTTTGTAAGTTACTTTCCAAATGTCAAGATCAATGTTAAGTAGGAAGAAAGTTTTATTTTTTTGTATTTAACATTTTCTCGTGTAATGTTACTGCGTAAGTTAGAAGGTAAGTTGTTTATTAATAACTAATTAAGTAGCTAAACATTTACCAAACAATGTATAAATATAGATATAAAAATAATTTCCAAAATCCAAAAGTGCACGCCTCGTGAGCGTTTCATTTAATTTTGATGAAAAAAAACGAATTGTATTACTTTTATATAATATATTATTTACGTATTTTAAGTTTAGCACTATATTATGTTAACAGGTAGTGTCACCTAAAGGGAAAATATAATGTTTACCAAATCAATCGATTACACAAAGTGTAAATCGACATAGGCGATATATCGATGTATAGTATATTTGTCCTTTGTCTATAAAGGACTAAAAAATATGAAAGCTTATAGCTTAGCACGAATGAATAGAATAGAATAGAATATTTTTTTTATTCAATAAACATGACATGAGTAATTCTTATTGAAACTCATTTTAATTTCATTTTAATTTAATTTAAAATGGGTTGCTCGACCAGGGAAGGACCACGCTGTCACAGAATACCAGCGTATGTAATATGCGTATGTAATATGTATATAGCGTATAAATATGAAACAGGGAACCAGTTGATGTGATTCTGAAGCTTACGTCAATTTTTTCGAGAGTTATCGTGACTTCATACAAAATCAACACCCGAACGTATACGTAAAATTTTTTTCAAAGCGTTTTCTTTTCAAAGTAGCAATATAAAATGATTTTTCAGAAAATATGAGATGGATTAACTAGAGTGTTTCTTGATATACGGTGCAATATGGTTATGACAGAGGCATTTTAAAAACATAAAATTGTTTGACCTTGACGTATCGAGAGTAAAGCACTGCCCAATAACGCTTTGCGTTATGAGGCGTCCAGTGTCTATACATTTGTCAGGATGACCGTCCAAAGGTTGAGGTGCTACATGTGCAGTTGAAATGTACTCTTGACTGCTGCAATATTGTACTTGCCTAACGCCCTGCTAAGCATGATGATTATGATGTTTTTCCCTATCACGTCAGAGACTCACTTCCGGTAGGATGAAAAAAATATCAAAATCAACTCATTTCCTTTCCTCCTTTATTTTAATGTATTGTGTTATTATATTGTTAGGTTGCGTCGATAATTCAGCTGTGCATAATGCATTTATGGCACTGTTTTTATACGTTACATAATATTATGTAGGTATATAAATTATAAAAAAAATCTTTTAATTTCAATTTACACTTATTTTCAGGTTATTTTATGTTAAGTTATTATATATTAATATCTTTTTCTTCATGTCTGCACTGATTCCAACTAACTTTCCCAATAGTTTTAAAAGGACTCTTGTTTTATAGAATCGTTATTTCTGCGATTTCACTTTTCTTGAAAATATAGTCACAACCTATATGCGTTCCACTGATGAGCTAACGCTTCGTATAATTATTAAGAGGCTCTTTACGATAATGAAAAGCATGTGAAAAGTGGAAAAGTGAGCTTTGTATTGGCAGACTTATAATATTATGTATTCATATATATTTTTTTTTTCAATATCTCCGACATGTAGATGTTTTCCTTGTGACCTTGCAATGTTTTCTTTCCCTACAAAACACGGGGTGTTAAATCTGCACTTGAAATTCCAATAGAAAATTCCATTAGTGCAGGCGAAAATTTAACTTGGTTTTCATTATGCTTATGCGGGGTTACTACGGCTGACTTGCCTTAAAATACCAGCATGTTGCAAGTTTTATGATCTTATGTACAATTAATAAAATAGAATATCGTTTATTTTTAGTATAATTATGGTAATTACAGATGTTGAAATTATAAAATGGTTCACAAATACTACCGTATCCGATGTAGTATTATAATAATTACAATTATATTACAAATTTATATATTTACAACATTAAATAGGAATTATAAATTGTAGATATATAATATTATTATTTATTAATAAAATATTAGGAGCATTTATGAAGTATAATTTATAAATTTATGATCTATGAAATCGTTAATAAAGTAGGAACACATCATATTCAAAATCCAAGAAAGCAAGTTTAAATTTATTTTTAGGCAGCTGTCTGTTCTGCGGCGGCGGCTTAGTCAAGATTGTTATTGCCATGCAGTGGGCGTTACGACTAAACAAATGAAGTCTTTGGGATAGTGCCACTAATTAATTTGGATTTGTCTTGGATCCTTTTGGAAATAAGTTTAGATATTGGAAATAGATAGGAATATTTCTTAACAAACAAACAAATTTCAAAAATATAAAGACAGGGCAGTGGAATTATTTTTAATTTTAGAAATAATGGTTTACAATGATCTAAATAGTCAGCGCCAAAAATGGCTCTAATATATTTTTGTGCTTTAAACGCCCTGCCTATATACACTGAATTGTCCCATATAACTAATCCATTGCGTAGTACTAAAGAGACGTACCCATGATATGCACTGAGCACTGTTTCTTTACTGACTGTAAGTTTTAGTTTGCGAATAGCGAATTTTTTTTATAATTATATCTAAAAATAATGTGGATTGTACTGGTTACTAAACAGTATATTATGACAGATTTACAACTCGACAGCTCAGTAGCGTGGTGACTGCATGCTGCGGTTCGAATCCCGGTAATGAGGGAAGGTACAGGCTAGGGTAGGTTACAAGAGTTTGTGCGGCGTACAAATAATTTCAAACAATTTTTTTCATTTCAATTCAAAACAATTCCGCAGTTTACTTTGTAGATATAACAAAATTTAGTAGACATTAATGCAGACACAATGGTACAAAGATTAGTTATATATATATATATATATATATATATATATATATATATATATATGTTTAGTTGCTGTGTATTATTTACACACCTTTCGACAAATTGTACAGAAGACCGAAGAGTACAATCTGCCACTTTGCCTTGCGTATGTGGACTATGAGAAAGCCTTTAATTCCGTCGAAATTTGGGCGGTACTACAGTCCCTCCAGCGGTGCCAAGTTGACTGCGGGTATATCGAAGTGCTGAAGTGTTTGTACAGTAGGGCTACGATGGCTATCCGAGTACAGAATCAGAGTACGAAACCTATCCAACTGCAGAGAGGTATAAGACAGGGTGATGTTATATCCCCGAAACTCCTCACCGCTGCATTGGAAGACGTTGTCAAGCTACTGGACTGGAAAGATTACGATATTAACATCAATGGCAAGTACATCACTCACCTTCGATTTGCCAACGATATAGTCCTTATGGCAGAATCGCTGGAGGACCTAAGCACTATGCTCAATGACCTCAATAATGTCTCCCAACGGATAGGTCTTAGATGAACATGGACAAAACAAAGATCATGTTTAATGTCCATGTCACACCTATGCCGGTAGTTGTTGAGAGCACTAAGCTCGTAGTTGTTGATGAGTATGTTTACCTGGGACAAATAGTCCGACTAGGTAAGTCCAACTTCGACCGAGAGGTCAATCGAAGGATTTAACTCTGTTTGGCAGCGTTCAGGAAATTACGACACATTTTCTCGTCACATTTACCTCAAAACTTGCAAACAAGACAACCAGAGCGTGTTGCCAGTGATGACATATGGAGCTGAGACTTGGTCCTTCACTGATGGCCGGATAAGGAAGCTCAAAGTCACTCAGGAAGGTATGGAGAAGGATATGCTAGGAGTTTCTCTGCGTGATTAACTTAGAAATGAGGATATGTGCAGTAGAACCAGAGTGACCGACATAGCCCAACGGATTAGTAAGCTGAAGTGGCAATGGACCGGCCATATAGCTCGCAGAACCGACAACCGATGAGGAAAAAAGGTTCTCGAGTGGCAGCCTCGTACCGGCAGGCGAAGTGTAGGGCGCCCCCTACTAGATGGAGTGATGACCTGGTAAGACACGCAGGAAGTCGATGGATGCAGGTGGGTCAGGACCGTGCTTTGTGGCATTCCTTGGGGGAGGCCTATGTTCAGCAGTGAACTTGTGAAGGGCTGTAATGATGATGAATGATGTTACATGTTATAATTAGGGATATGTTTTGTTCTGCTTCTTCTACTTCTTCATCATCAGCCCGATAAAGTCCACTAATGGACCTTATAAGGATAGAGGTAAGCTTTTCCGTTGTAGGGAGTTGTGGCATAATCGTCAAGCTTGGCAGGTAGAAGTTTAGTTTGTTTTTTATAATTATTGTTATAAATAAATATCTTATGACTTATATATGTCAGGTAAACAAATAAACGTAGACGTTGTGAATTAAAAAATACAAGCACAGACAAGGTGCATTTTATTTAACGCAACAATATAAAACATGTATTCTCACCATTTATAGTGGTGTATAATGTTATTAATATTGTGCAGGTCGGGTAACACAGCAAACGGCAGCGCCTTAATTGAATGTTGTCACCATACTCGTAGAATGCTCACAATTTATTGTAATTACGATATAAGTTGTTATTACTAACAGGATAGCCTTAATTAAAGTATGTCATTTGTTGTTACAAATGGTCTTTAGTTCAAATTACACCCATAAATACTTTTTCATGTATCTGAAAGAGCCGTAGAATCTCAGAGGCTCGAGAGCTCGCTCGCTGTAACTTTTACAATACGCAAACCTGGGTTTGATCCCGCTTGTAGTTTAAGTGCTAATTTACTAGTTCGTGGTGCCAGTGATTAAATATAGATCTCAGACGTGGTCCTCCACTGATTGCCATATGTGTAAGCTTAAATCGCCCAGCGAGTTATGGAGAAGGTAATGTTCAAAGTTCAAATGATTTGAAAAACCGTTGGACTATATAGGAGAGTAACCAACTAAGATAAAGAGATCAGTAAGCTGAAGTGACAGTGGGCCGTGGGCCGTGGCAAGTGGAAGAACTGACAACCGATGGGGACACAAGTGTTAAATAAGATCACTCAATGCATCACTAATATCATATATTTTCTTCATTGTACAAAATATCACTAAATCTAACAAGGTTACAGATATCCTTAATAATAACAATGTACTTTAGACATACAGAATAACACAATAAGTATAACAATTCCTATCAATACTCACAATTTATCCTCCGTGTACGTATTCTCTACTCAACAGTTCTTGCAAAAGACTGACCCACAAGCCGCCGACATCTGTATTTTATAGGCTTGTAATTTACCATTGTTAAACTACAGATGGCGCTGCTTGTTTAGTTTCCGTTACAAGTTTCCAATGAAATAGGATATTATTACGTGTGTTTTTACATTATAAAACATGATTTATATTTATTTTAATTATCTTAACAGTGTCACATCACATTTATAAATATAAGCGGAAATTAAATAGCTCAACTAAATCTAAAATATTAATGTACCCGCTATTATAAGAAACTACTTATTGTAAGAAAATAATTAATTACCCACAATGTTAGTTATAACAATACATATTATTAAAATATGCTAACAGACTCGGCCATCTGACAGATTGTGTGTCCTCGCACAATTAGACAACAATTTTTGAACACTCCTCTAAGTATTCTACAGGCTCTTTTCGCCCTGATTACAAAATTAGAACATTTATAACTTTAGTGCAGGCCCCTCTTGTCCTGAACACCATTAGAACATTTATAACTTTAGTGCAGGCCCCTCTTGTCCTGAACACCATTAGAACATTTATAACTTTAGTGCAGGCCCCTCTTGTCCTGAACACATATTTCTCACACACAAATCACACAACACTGAAAAAAAAAACAACTAGATGTCTGGAACACACTTATAAAACAACTTAGCCCTTTTGAGATTTATGACGCAATTTCAGATTCAGATTCGGATTCACTTTTTCCGTCACTTAACATTGTATCATGTGGTCTCTGAAAATTTAGCCACGGTTTTATCTTATCAATAGCTACCACAGAAGAATAATGTTTATTATTTCTTCGCGTTAATGGGGTATCTTCGACTTGATAGCGGTCATGATCAAAAACCTTAACGATTCTATAAGGACCTTGAAACTTAGGTATAAGTTTTTTGCTATTACCGGTAGCTGAAATTTGTCTCTCTATTCTTACAAGATCGCCAACTTTGTATTTAATGGGTTTACAACGAGATTTATCATAGCGAGTTTTTTGTGCTAATTGGTAAGAACTAATATGGGAGCTTATTTTCTTTCGAATAGTGTCAACATTACGGCGATTACACTCTAAATTATCAATATCATCAAGGGCTGTTATTATTTTATTATCGCTTGAACTTCTAGGATTAAAACCAAAGAGTGCTTCAGATGGTGTAGTGTTAATACCTTTATTAAAAGTATTATTCATACCCCATTGTATATCTGGAAGGTGGGAGTCCCATTTGTTATCTGCTGTGCCGATACATTTTGCTGTCAAAGAGTCAATTATAATTTTGTTATAACGTTCTACTTGTCCGTTGGATCTTGGAGTAGACACAGCATTAAGAATGTGCTTTATACCCTTTTCATGAACAAATGCTTTAAAGGTATTACTGGTAAAAGCAGTCCCACGGTCGGAAATAATACGTCTTGGAGCACTAAATATACTAATATACTCGCGAATAACTTTAATGGTTCTACTAGATTTGGTATTTCTAACCGGTTTTAAGTATATATACCGAGTAAATGCATCTATCAGAACTAAAATATGCGTGAAACCTGTACTACTTCTTACGAACGGTCCAACTTGATCAACGTGAATTGTGTCAAAGGGAATCTCTATTTTTTTTAATTGGGTGTAAAAACCCGGGCTTTTTACCCCCAGACGATTTAGAATATGTACACTCAAGGCAAGAGGTTACATATTTCTTTACAAAGTTATGCATTTTCGGGAACCAGTAGTATGATTTAATCCGAGCTAGAGTTTTATCCAGACTAAAGTGACCAATGTCGTCATGATTTTGTTTTACAATTTGCCATCTAACGCCCTTAGGCACAACCCACTTATCACCCTCTGCAGTTTTTCTAAATAACTTGCCTTTCTTTAATTTGTAATTGTTTTTAATATCAAGCACGTTTAAATTTGGATTATTTAAAATACCAATTATTCGCTGTATGTCGGTATCAGAGTTTTGCACAGTAACAAGCCAGTCGATTTTCTTAACACGAAAAATATCCTTAATCGTAAGATCTTCGTTAGGCAATGCTGGATTACGGCTAAGAGCATCCAGATGGGCCATTGACGTTCCAGGCCTCTATTCAATAGAAAAATTGAACTCTTGCATTTGAGTCCACCAACGAGCAACACGTGGCAGCATATCCCGTTTTAAAAATGTGGCTCGTAAAGAGTTACAGTCAGTAACAATTTTGAAACGAATCCCTACCAAATATACGCGAAATTTTTGTAGAGAAGCTACTACAGCTAGTGTTTCTAGGTCGTAAGAAGAATAATTTTGTTCTTCTGGACTAGTTTGTTTGCTGTAATAAGCGACAGGTCGTAGTCCATTTTTATCGAATCTTTGCAGCAGAATACCTGCAACACCCAGCTTACAAGCATCTGTGTGAAGTTCTGTTTCAGCCAATGGGTTATAAAGAGCCAGAATAGGTTTCTTCACCAACGCCCCTTTTAAGATGTTGAAAGCATACTGCTGTTCCTGTCCCCATTCCCAAATCGCCTCCTTTTTTAGTAATTTTGTCAATGGCTTAGATATTACCGAAAAACCTTGTACGAATCTTCGAAAAAAGCTAGCTAATCCTAAGAACTGCCTAACATTATGTTGATTAGTTGGTACCGGGAAAAGCTCTACTGCTTTAATTTTTCTTGCACCAGGACATATTCCCTCACTGGAAACTTCGAACCCTAAATAATCAACGGAAAGGCCAAAGAACACGCATTTAGAGAGTTTGAGCGTAAGCTCCGCATTTCCTAGTAATTTAAGAACAGAATGTAGGTTTGTGATCCCTTGATCGATGGTCTGAGAAGGAATAATGATGTCGTCAAGATATGCTAATGCGCTTCTCCATGGGGTATTTCCCCTAGAACTTGATGCATTATGCGTTGAAATGTAGCTGGTGCATTCGCCAGACCAAAAGGCATTCTATTAAACTCAAAATGGCCTTCTGGTGTTATGAACGTAGTTTTATGTTTGTCCTGTTCTTTAATTGGAATCTGATAATATCCGGACGCTAAATCTAAAGTTGTAAAGAATTTATGACCGGACAATGCATTTAATTGGTCATCTATTAAAGGTAACGAGTAATTTTCTTTAATAGTATTTTTATTTCAGGCGCGATAATCAATACATAAGACGATATTCATTGGTCTTTTTCCTAACTAAAACTATTGGACTAGCGTAAGGTGAAGTGGACAGCCTTTCAATATCGTTTTGTAGCAATTCTTTGACCATTTCCCTAACTATCTCTTTTTCTTTTATCGCCAATCTATACGGTCTGTAAACAACAGGTTTGTCGTCGTCTAAGCGAATGGACACCTCAGCTATAGTGCAATTTCCTAATTCAGAAAGTTCGAATGCGAAACACTTACGATATTTGTTAAGAAGAACTACCAAACGATCGACTTCCGATTGATTTAAACTATCACCAAGCTTTAGATCAGAAAGTTGTATAGGCTTCGGTGTAGGGCAAGTGTTGAGTGATGAAACTTGCATAACTCTATTTTCAGCTTCTTCCAGAGCGATTCTACCACGCGCAATAAGTAAATGTTCTACTAAATTAATTGGTTCTGGATCTAACGAATTAACTACTATCTTACTGCAGCCCTCACTATCAAATTTATAGACCCCAGTTAACACGCTATATTCGAAACAATGTTTTCGTCTCATACCTCCCTCAACATACAAGACCCCGACAAACTTTGGCTTGGTATAAACTTCAATAAGCGAAATACCACAAACTTTAACGTCTCTATTACAAAATATATCAACCTTATAGTTAATCGTTACGTTATTACATAATTTTGATATATTAAGGGCATCGCTAGTCTTCTGAATGATTATATGCGGTTGTTCGGTAAATGTCTGGCCTATCATAAGCGATACAGTCATAACGTCATCGGGGAAAATCAGCAGTTCAACATTGGCCTCCACATCATCTACTACGATTTTAACAATAACTTTACCCAAGGATCTTACAATGGCGTTACCAAAACCTCTGAGGGAGGGTAGATTATCAGTTTGAACATCTTTTATTCCTAGTTTCGATAATTCTGATTGCTTGAGCATAGAGCACTCGCTACCAAGATCAACAAACGATTCAATTGGTATGGAATTCACGATGACAGTTTTGTAATATTTATTAATATTATGGTTATTAGTCACAAAATTGACGGCCTTTTGAGATGGTAATAACTTGGAATAACAGTTTTCTGTCAGATGACCTACTTTAGAACATCGACTACAGGTTTTAATCGGTTGTGGGCATTTATTTATAATATGGCCTTCCTGTTTACAATTATAGCATCGGCCCGTATTAACAGTGTTGCGTGATCTAAAATTCTGGACCCTACCTAACATTCGATCATCGTGTTGCTTAATATTTCTAGAATTTCTCAAATAGGTCAAAAGTTTATCTAAATCTTCATACTGTACCGATTCCGCTCCTAATCGGACTGAACGATCATCTATGCCGTGCAATACGCATTCTACTGCTCTTTTCCCAGTTATACTGCATCGATTAATTAACGCAATCTTATCGTAAAACTATTCCTCTAACGAGTCTCCAAACCTAGCACGTCTAGCTAACATATCACTAAGCATTTGACCATAGTTTTCCCCAGATGGAAATGCGGACAATAATTTAGATTGCCACTCCGACCAGGAGAAGAGTACAGATGGCAATCCTTCGTACCACCTTTGTGCTACGCCTTTCAACTTCGGGAGAGCGAAGTGTATTGTTTGCCGTTCGCTCCAACCATATACGGTTGCGCACTCGTTAACCTTATGTAACCACATAGTAATAGTTTGCTCCTTTCTAGCTGGGTCATATTCCGGTATGGCATTATTAAGTGAATGTAAAATAAACTAAAACTTAATGCTTCACTACTGTAAAATAAACTAAAACTTAATGCTTCACTACATTTAATCACTCATATTTGCAGTATTTAAGTTGATATTGATAAGACAAGTTGCACGCGCTGACGCTCGATACGAAGTGAAGTGACCACGATGTCCCGCCGCGACTGGGCGGCACCGGCGCTCTCGGCATTACTCGGGTGTTTCCGGTAGCGACTCGTAACATCGGCCATCCTGCAAAGTGAATACCATAAGGTATTCACGAAGAGGCATTAGATAACGTTCAGAATATTTGCTACAGCTGAAATGACCGATGCACATCGATTACCAACAGTTCATGACGAACTAACTTTCTAACAGATCAAATCAGATACGGCGCATCCACCACCTCTTCACCACTACGAGCAGAATCTGTTGCATTACCGACAGAACCCTTGTACGGCCGCAACGACTCAGCTACGAAACTCTTTAATCTCCTTCAGACTACGAATCTTGTAATGATCGTCAAGACCGGTATCGTTACAGCCTATCAAAATCTACCGCTACGCTTAGGTTTCCCCCACAGACTGCCTCTTAGAGGGTATATTGAACAGAGTCGCCTTGCATTCATTTTGCAGCCTTGAATCTTAGTAAGACAGGCATTTGTGGAAGCACATAAGCAAAATCTATTAAAACCGCCATTTAACCAGGTGAAAGAAGCGAAACAGCACACACAGTGGCCCTTCAGGAGCAGTCAGAATTGTGCTGTATTTTATTAATTACATACACCATTAATAACGCGACAGCTCACACACACCCCATCGCAGACACATATCTTCTTTTATCAACGAGCACATAGCTCACTCAGCATATGAGATTGCAGATCGATTGAGTCGCTCACGCACCGTGAATTCTACGGCGAGTGTTCAGCCCTGGAGATACCACGATTTGACTACAGTGTCAGTAAAAAGGAATAATGTGTAATAGTCAAGTTAATAAGTATAAACTCGCACGGAAATTATGTCTTTTACGAAAGTAGGGTAATAATACACTCCAGCATACACTCAAAGGCAGAAACAGATGTGGAACAGACAGAAATTGGTGCAGAACAGACCTATACAAAACAGACCTGCTCAGAATAGACCTGCACTAAACAGACCTGAACAGAACAGACATGCATAGCACAGGTCCGCACATAATAGATCTGTACAGAAGAGATCTGTACAGAACAGACTTATACAGAACAGACTTATACAGAACAGACTTATACAGAACAGACTTATACAGAACAGACTTATACAGAACAGACTTATACAGAACAGACTTATACAGAACAGACTTATACAGAACAGACTTATACAGAACAGACTTATACAGAACAGACTTATACAGAACAGACTTATACAGAACAGACTTATACAGAACAGACTTATACAGAACAGACTTATACAGAACAGACTTATACAGAACAGACTTATACAGAACAGACTTATACAGAATAGACAGAATTTGTAATACAGACAGAAGGCTCGAAGCCACAGACCTTCATTTTATTTGCCTGTAGTCTCGCAATGGCGCAATCTTCCACTCGCTTCGCCGCCGAAGCTTATTGCATAGGTTCACACGGCATTCCTCGTGTAATTAAATTATCCAGTATTCATCAGTACACCGCTGGGATTGCTTACACAGCAAACATCAACACGTCGCTCACTGCTTGCCATTGCGGCAGGCATAAGGCAAGCGCACGTGGCTATTAAAACAAACCAGCACACGCCATGCTTAGCTACCATGTGGCTGGCGCGCGTGGCTGGCGCGCGTGGCTAAAAGAACACAGCACAGGGCATGCCGCACTCGCACCAGCGAGTTGTCGCACCGCACCACGCACTCGAAGCGTTAACGGGATCAACAGGAGCACCTGAGAGTTCACAGGCATCGTCGGGTTTGTCGTCATCGTGATCTGCGTAAAACAAGTTGTTAATTATCAAAACATACACAGTTGCATATCCTCTCATCCATCACGCATACGAGACCCTCTAACAGAAAGACGCTCTCATATCGCAGATTATAAAGCACTTTGCTTTCACAAGTGTGGATACATCTCCATACGAAGTATCTCACACATTCTCTTACTTGAACCTCCGAGATCCCACGTTAATCACGTGAACCACGTTAAAACATGAAGCAGGACAGACCCTAATACATGTTCAGAGGACACAACGTCCGCGAATACAGAGTATAACACTTCCGCGCATACATAGTTTAAGACTTCCGAGGCACCGCTATGTACAGCATACGCGCTCCGGGATGGCGCCTGCGTATACACGCATACGCGTCTGCTGAAACCAGGCCATGCTACAGCTGGACCCGCCAGTCCGTTTCGACCAGCAAGGCGCACACTCACCATGTAATTATATCACACGTGCTACTGTAACATAAAAGAAAACATTAAAAAGATTCTTTTTTTTAAAAAACAATGCAGCACTACTCTCAGGACACAATCGCCTTTCCGGGGCACCATATACCGAGCTGGCACACGACAACCCCTGGTTCGGTCCGATCCTCATGTAAACCCAAATATTCTCTTCAATGTCAGAACTAACCTGTTCCACTTCAATTTCGTCAGTTATACTTTGGTTCTCCGGCACTCCTCTCAACTAATTAAAGAATTAACCTTAAGATAAATTTACTTTCCTCGTGTATCAAATAGTGATCGGTAACAGCGGCAATTAACCAGTCCGCGGCGTCCATAAGCCGGCAGCATACTTGCACTCAAGAGCTAGCGCTACAGCTCCACGCTTTCCACTAAACCCTCAACATTAAATCCCAATTCCGTCGAACACATAATACTCGGAGTAAACTGTAACACTTATCTTCACATTAGAACACAAAATTAATACCCAGTGTTTTTAATTCATAGCAGGTTAAAGTTAAACATTTTTTTCGTTACATCGTTTAAACACTGAACTTTAAAACTAGCCCATGTAAATCACACCTCATGTATCAAATTATAACATTACTCGAATAGTTTATGATTCCACTAAATGCAAAACTATAACTCATCTTAAAATACCTCCAACATTTCTTTAGACCTTTTTACGTTAAGGAATAACAAAATTACTTGTGGGTACCTTATTATAAATTGAATGCTAATTGAACAGAAAGATTTAACTTTTGGTTTAAAACATTTCACTTTACACTTTAATGGTACGTCAATATCGTAAAAAGGACAGCAAATTTTATTTAGACATTTAATAAAAACAAAGTCATTAACGCGAAGTCTTTCACAAAGGTAATAACTATCACCTACTCGAAGGCTATATGTGGGCGATAACGGGGACTCTATCCCACTTCTGAATGTAAAATAAACTAAAACTTAATGCTTCACTACTGTAAAATAAACTAAAACTTAATGCTTCACTACATTTAATCACTCATATTTGCAGTATTTAAGTTGATATTGTTAAGACAAGTTGCACGCGCTGACGCTCGATACGAAGTGAAGTAACCACGATGTCCCGCCGCGACTGGGCGGCACCGGCGCTCTCGGCATTACTCGGGTGTTTCCGGTAGCGACTCGTAACATGAACTTATCCTATCTGAATCTGAAGGCGTTAAAGATTTCAATGCGTGCATTAAAAGCTTAAGACTATTGTCGGAACTGAACATTACGGGCTCATGAACACTCAAGTTACCTTGCATTCCGGTTCTGGTGCAGCTATCGCGAGGCGACTCGCGTCGTCGAGGGCCGCCAGGAGAACGGCTGAAGTGACCACCCATTAGATCACGAGACGTGCTGCGCGGAGAACCGACTCCTTGATGTCGGATGGGTGAGCGATTACCACGTCTGTGGTGATCGCTAGGCTGACGGCTGCGGTGACGGTGTCGTGACTGGCTATAGGATGGCAGTCGCGAGTTGGATAGATTGAAGTCAGGTCTGGTGCTAAGGCCACGTTTGTGGCTAAGACCACAACTGCGACCGCGGCTTCGGCTTCGGTCGTGACTACCCCGGTCACATACCAAAGATTCAGGTGTTCTTGAACGTGTTCGGGACTGGCGATCTCGACGGTTGCGAACACGATTTCGCAATGAAGGTCGACCTTGTAAGTGCTTTAAATCTTCGTTTCGTTGTAATATAGGAGAGTTTAACCCTTCCTTACTATTGTGTTCTTCCATCTCAGACTGAAACAGAAATAATAACTCACGAGAGATGTTGATCTGTTTTACTCGAGCTGAATAAACTACTTGCGCAATAACACCAAGTAGCTTACCCATAATTTGTAATTCGAACGTCAGAAAAGAAAATATAATGTATTTTAATGAATATATAGATAGAAATAAAGACAAAAAGCGAACACAAGTACACAAAAATAATGCATAAAATAAAAAATAAAATATTTCAATATAACAGCATTTATTTATTTATATGTGAAGAGAGAACCCTGCACACTCTTTTAGTCATATTTTGCGCATATGTGAGATTCAGCATAGATAAAGTTAATACCAAGAAGAAATGTATTAACGTATAAGTATTAATATAAGCAAAAAAAAATATATTGTGTACATTAAATATCTGTGTAATAATTAATGTGCAGTTGAAAACGAAACACAGCTAGCCGAGTATACAGACTTGATTCACAGTCAACTTCTACACTAGTAATTATAAGCTTTAATGCATATTATACGTAAAAATGCTCACATGAACATAATACACGCATGTCTAGATTTTCAAAATCTAGTTACAAATACTTAATAGGTCTCAAAAAAAAAACTACCCCAATGGAGTTTTAAAATCATCCTCGCAGTTTTGATATAATATTAGCGTGAATTACACCAACAACGAGGACAACATTAACAATTAAATATTAATTCTATTCTAAACGTATATATAAAGAGATCTTGTTTATAAATTAATCAGTACCTACTGCAATAACCCGAAGGTAACGGAAGATAATATTTTAGCTTACCCTTCAGTTGTTAATAGGAATACTAATAACGCCGGTAAGTAAGATAGTAAGTAGTAAGAGCTTCGGGTAGTATAATTATTTTCTTTTTTCTCAAAGAAAGGAGAAAGGAAAAAAAAAATTGTTACATTTTGACCGCAATTTAGAGCCTACTTTTACCTATATGAAAGTTCATATCCCACTTCTGATTTGTTAAATAAGATCACTCAATGCATCACTAACATCATATATTTTCTTCATTGTACAAAATATCACTAAATCTAACAAGGTTACAGATATCCTTAATAATAACAATGTACTTTAGACATACAGAATAACACAATAAGTATAACAATTCCTATCAATACTCACAATTTATCCTCCGTGTACGTATTCTCTACTCAACAGTTCTTGCAAAAGACTGACCCACAAGCCGCCGACATCTGTATTTTATAGGCTTGTAATTTACCATTGTTAAACTACAGATGGCGCTGCTTGTTTAGTTTCCGTTACAAGTTTCCAATGAAATAGGATATTATTACGTGTGTTTTTACATTATAAAACATGATTTATATTTATTTTAATTATCTTAACAGTGTCACATCACATTTATAAATATAAGCGGAAATTAAATAGCTCAACTAAATCTAAAATATTAATGTACCCGCTATTATAAGAAACTACTTATTGTAAGAAAATAATTAATTACCCACAATGTTAGTTATAACAATACATATTATTAAAATATGCTAACACAAGATTCTCGAGTGGCAACTTCGTACCGGTAAGGAGTGGAAGGTGGCTCCCACTAGATGGAGTGACGACCTGGTCAATAATATAGCAAGTCGATGAAAGCAGTTGGCGTAGGACTGTGATTTGTGGCATTCCTTGGTTGAGGCATACGTTCAGCAGAGAAATTGTGATAGGCTGTGATGAAGTTGATGATTATAATTTACCGCTAGCTTGATAGTGACGGAATATAACATGAGGGAATCTGCACGTTTAATATTTCGAGAACAGTAAAATTTGCCAACATGCAATGGAGCATTGCGGCGGACTAATTGCTTCATAACTCTCTCAGAATTAAGTAGAAACCAGTGTCCATTAGTGGAAGGTAATTCTAACTTTATCTATCTGAAGGATTGTAATGTATGTCAAATAGCAACGTAATGCTAGTGTGTGTAGTAAGGTGCTCTCGCATAATAACAGCGTTATATAGCAGTATAATGCTGGTGTGTATTGTAAGGTGTTCGCACATAATAACAGCGTTAAATAGCAGCATAATGCTGGTGTGTATTGGAGGGTGCTCTTACAAAATACCAGCGTATAATAGCATAATAATGCTGACGTATATAGTAAAGTGCTCTCAAAAATAACAATATAAAATAGTATCAAAATGCTGATGTGTGTCGTAAGGTGCTCTCACATAATAACTGCATTGAATAGCAACGTTATGCTGGTGTATGTCTTAAGGTGCACTCACAGAATACCAGCGTCAAATATAAGTATAGTGATGGTGTGTACCTCAAGGTGCTATTAGAGAATGTCATCGTAAAGAACATAATACTATATACTAATACTAATATTGTTTTGGTGAGCGAGGAGAACTGAAAATCCTATTACTGGAAACGTTATAACTACCTCATTTATGATAGATATAAAATACCCTGACCGGTGATTGGAAACAGCGTTGAAGATGCAAAACATTTGGTAGTGTAATCGTTAAGCTCAAGCTTGGTGTTTTTAGGGAAAATCTCCTCCTTGAACTTACCGTGTAGTAGCGGTGTAAAAACATCCACTACTCTATTCTCGTGGGTGTCATTAGAGGCGACAGAGGGAAGGAAATCAAGAGGTGGGCAACACAGACTTCCTAATAATGAGTAATAGGGATTAAATAGAAGAAGAACCGCAACAACAGTGAACAGTGTTGCAATTTTGGAAAATCTTACTGCAATTCGTCCTGAAATATCATTACGAATATTATACTGTATATTTGGGATGTGATTTTTTTATTCTTAGAATTTTTATATATGTAAGAGTGACAAGCGAATAAACATTCCTTTCATCCGATGCGAAAATGCACAAGAGCATTGTATTTTCTTACGCCCACACATTTTGACTTAACAGGAGATATTGATCTTGACATTGAGTTAAGACTGATATACTATATTGTTGTAATTTCTACAGAAATAAAAAGTTTTGAAACGTTATAGTCATAACAGTATATTGGAATAAAGGGATAAGTTTGAAAATAGAGATTGTGACATATTATTTATCATTGCTTAAAGGTCTTTATCTATTTCTTTATTAGCTTGTAAGTTTTACAATTGAAAGAGCCACGTTGGCACCAGCTACATAATGGCTGCATCTATCCTTAAATAACAGCATAATTCTAACAAGGTTTAGCCTTAGTGCAGTGAGCCTTAGTACGGCTGTCGACCGGGGAAGGACCACGCTCTCACAGAGTACCAGCATAAAATAGCAGCTTAATGCTGCTGTGTTTCGTATGGCGAGTGTAGACAATCGGAGACCTATTTTACTGGAAAAGAGGCATACTATCTTAGTCTTCACGGCTGATAACGCATCTGCATTTTAATTCGCAAACGAAGATAGATGTAGATGTCTATGGGCCACATCAACCACTTACCATCAGGTAAACTGTGTGCTCGTTTGTCAGTCTAATTCTATAAAAAAAAAACCGGCAAAGTGCGAGTCGGACTCGCGCACCGAGGGTTCCGAACAAATCTGTAGGTATATGTATAAGTTTAAAATTATTAAAAATATTTTTATTATATGATGTAACTAAAAATTTATACTTTTCGCAATTTTTTCTTTATCTGTGCTTTAAAACGTTGCTTCGTACCAAAGGAGAATGCCCATTAATGTATGGAATCCCGTACCATGTTGCATCAAAATCAAACTTTGTATTTTATGAACTACACCGATCATAATAACTCCTACAAGTTATTTTTTTTACAAAAACCTGGGTTTTGGAGTTATTTTATAAAATCGAAAATAACCTAAAAACTAATTCTATGTTTTCGACACTACCAACGACCAATTTTAAATAGACACGTTCAACACAGATGAACTTTATGGCCCTAAAACAGAGTTATCCACTAATATCAGTAAGAATTAAATCAACATATAGCCATGCTACAGGATGCGTGACTGAAACTCGGAGATTTGCACCTTTTTTGCGCCCAGAAGCAATGAAAAGGGCTACCCTCCGGGAAGCGGGGAAGCGAGGCGGTGAATGCTCTAAGCATACCACGACAGTCGGCTGCGTGGTTACGTGGAACTTACTGCGAAACCTAAATGCCTACCCATTAAACACCACCTGGGAGACTGACATTGGTTTGTGTGGCCTATGTTCAGCAGTGGACTTGTGAAGGGCTGTAATGATGATGATGATGATGACTGTGATTACACTACCACACTAAAACCAATAAAACAATCATAAGGGTGATCAGTCAGACTGAAAAAAATGCTTGTCGAGTCCTAGAGCGTCTTGAACAATAACCCTTTCATAATCTTAAGATACTATTCATGACAGACTCTATTGCCATGGTCATGTAATTGTCGTGAATTGATTAAGGGATAGAAAAAATAAAACAAACAAGTCCATTTTTAATAATAGCTTTTGGGTATTTTTAACAGCGATTAAAAGTCAAAAACATTTATTTAATATACATTTACTTAAATCATACATTCATCATACTCCTAATCAATAAATACGTGTGATAAGTACGACTGTTGATATGTCTAGATTTAATCCTAAGTTCAATGGAACAAACTCATTAACTAAACACTCTCTGGCCTTAATCATTAAGCATTCTAAGGTCACACGAGATTTATTAAAGAAAGTTGCCAACCTTTCATTACTATCACCAGTTCTCAGCTTAACTAAGTAAATACTTAAAGCAATTGTGGCCACGATTGCTTTAAGTATTGTAACTAGTGTATTGTATAAAAGTCTAGCGACTTGAGATACAGTTTAACAAATCATAAAACTAATCCGAGGTCATGCCAAGCCAAAAGTGACACAAATATGTAAGCATAATAAATATATTTGAGAAATCTAAATGGTAATAGGCAGCTTGCTGCATTATATTCATTATTGTGTCAAATTAACTACCGGTAAAATCTCTTAACTTGGAAGATAATTTGCTCCAACGTTGATAATGCAGGTGAATTTATAATTAAGTAATAACAGATTCTTTATAGATGAGGGTACCAGTAAACGTTCTGTTTCAAAACAATTAACAAATATAGTGATTGGATGTGCTAACGGCACGCTTATACATAGAAGACATGATTGTTGGATTTGATCTAACTTGGTGTGTAGTATGTAGTGTAACAGTGTGTAGGTTTTGTTGTGGAAGAGGGGGCGGCTCAGGAATATTGAGATGCCCACTTGATCACGACATTGCACTTCTCTTGTAGCTGATCTCCAACAAGCAGCACATACTCTTTCCAATCTTGAGATCTAAAAAAATAACATGATTAAACATATAATACAAAATATTTCACAATAGGTTATAAACTTGATAAAAGTTTGCATTGTAATGTGATGTAACTGACTGATGACAAGATTCTGAGTTCACGGGAAGTACGCTGTAGGTATTGATTCCCTTTGCGAAAGTCGAAAATTTACGGCATAAACGGCTGTATCTTTTGATTGCGTTGGCTTAGAAGTTTGATTTTTTCACAGCTCTAAGGGACAGTAGAGTAAATTATTTGATATGAATTTCAGTTTGATACATTTACGCGTTTCTGAGAAAAAAGGGCCTTGACACACAGACAGACAGACGGACAAAAAAGTGATCCTATAAGGGTTCTGTTTTTTCCCTTTGAGGAACGGAACCCTAAAAATTTTCTAAGGTAATCTTTGGTATGGTTAAACCGATGGTCATGAAACTTAATGAACAGATAGAGAGCAATGCCAATATATTAATTTTTGATGTTTATTTCATAAGCTATAAAATATATGTTTTTTGTTGTGCAACTTTATAAAGAAAGATGTTGTTTTACGCAAAATTGGTTTAACACATGTTTGTTACAAAATTATGAATGTTAAATGATCAAGTAATAAAGGCATTTTCACGAGAAATTAAAAGAATGTACATAGTTTTCGAGATAATAGCAAAAAACAGGTTTTAATATGATTTCAATAATTGAACTCTTTGCCGAAATACTATTTTCCTTTATGTTCCAAGCGGACAAAGTCGCGGGTAATAGCTAGTCACGAAATAATTCAAAATCATTGTCAATATAGCCGTGATATGAACCAAGAAAATCTATACTTAGATGCTGGCAAAATAGATAAATTACTTGATTGAAACCTTAAACGAAAATAAATTACCTGAATGAAAACCTACAAACATTCATTCGTTATTATACAAGAGAAGTTAAAATATTTTAAATACTTTTATGTGATATTTTTATTTTTTACGTCATTAATGGCGCATACAACTATTTAACATTTTTCACTTCAATAATTTTACTCCTTAACCCTTGATCACTCGCGCGGTTTTTTAGCCCCGCGAGCACTCGCGGGGTGTTGTGGCCACGCCATACACTTGAACTAGATTTATAGACATACGGTTGCTATAAGTGCAATTATGAAAACTTTTTATTTATTTTTATGGTTTGAGGTATAAAAATAAAAAATAGAAATTTTGATAATCATTTTTTACAAAACATTAAAATAATCAGATTTTTTGTTGAAAATATTGGGACTATTCCTCAAAAAGACTAAATAAAATGAACTTCTTACATTCTAACAAATATTTCTTTTATCAAAATCAAATTATAAGGAGTGCTTGATGAATTTGCAAAATTGTTACTCATTTCTCACTACACGGATCGCATATAAACTTCATAAGTTTTTGGCACATAGATTTTTTACAAAAATTACATTGACTTATTGTTTTTATGTCTTTGAAACAAGGACAAACTATGCATCGCTGCTTTTTTGTCGGTGACACTCCTTCAGAACTCGGCCCAGGAGCATTCAACATCCTCTTGAGTGCTTTCTGTAAAGAAACTTGAGTACTCTTTTGAATATGTCCTAGAACAATACTCAAACCAACAGATACCAAAAACTCAGTTCGTTCCATCTTTGGTTGTGTTTGTGCGACTTGAAATACTATAGTTACCACACATTTGGTAAGCCGTATCAACACCACCTTTTGTTTCATTGTAGAATAAAACTATTTCTGGTTTTTGCTCATTAGTGGCTGTTGTGATAATATTGTCATTATTGTCATGCACTGTAGATATCAGTAATACATTTTTTTTCTGTTTAGGATAATATGGTAGGTATTAGAGTCAATGGCAACTTGTAGTGAAACCCGAATATAGAAGTTCCAACTTTTCGTTGGTTGACAAAAGCTGCGGGTACTCTTTTTTATTTTTTCGCAATGTATCTACCACTGATATTTTATTTTTCAATAGTTTTTCTGCTAACGAGAGGATAGTATACCAATTATCACAAGTCAGATTCCTTCCAGAACCTAAAATCGGTGTACATAATCGCATTACTATATCGGTTGGTTTGTAGCTCACTTCGTATTTTACATTTGGTTGTTGACCTAGATACGGCTCACTTTGATAAGTGTAAAATGTCTTTGCGTCGCATAATGCAAAATTTTTCAAACCATATCGCCCGGGCTTACTTGGAAGATGTTGCCAAAAAATAATAATAATAATATCCTCCAGACCGAATTTCGGCCACGACGGCCAGCCTCAACGGAGACTAGCCATCGGCGCAGGACAGGATTATAGTGCCCAAGTGTATGCGCAATCACAGGTGCACTCTCTATTGCCTCACTCTCATAGCCCGATGGGACGATAAACCGACACGACCGGAGAGAGATCAGGCGCAGGACCAACGGCTTTACGTGCTTTCCGAGGCAAGGGGGTGAAACACCGCCAACTTCGTGACTCCGGGCAGCTACTGAGAATTTATTGATGGAAAAACTCAACAACTGATTTTTTGGCCCTACCCGGGATTCGAACACAGGACCTCATGATCAGCAGTCGTACTACTACAACCACTAGACCAATGAGGCAGGCAGCCAAAAATACAGCGCCCCCGAAATCTCAGTAATTGTTCATCTATCGTGAAGTTTTCGTTGATACTGTAATTTTCAATACAGTGATTGTTGAATAGCGTAAAAATAGGCAAATCTGTCTGTAGCTTTTCTTGACTCACGAGTGTTTACGTCATCAAAGCGCAAACATTTTAGAAGGAAAGAAAACTGTTGTAGCTCATAGTTTTGTGAAAAATTGCAATGCCTAATCTAGACTCATACCATAAATCTTGCAGCTTTCTATGACTAGACTTACACAACTCAAACAGTATTAGTAAACCAATCAAACCTTCTATTTCCGTTTGATCAGTCTTTTTTGATCTCTTTCACGTGCGTATTTACTGCAAATTTTCTCAATGTACGTATTTGTGCAAGTGGTTATCTCTGATATTATATCATCGGTAACAAAAAGTTGAAAACACTCAAGTGGAGATTTAGAAGACTTAGCCATACCTTTTGGACCTGGAGCTTCAGAAACTATATTTTGAGAACAGGTTCTTACTGCAGTACGTCCCTTTACTTTGAATCACTTAGTTATTTTATCCTTAGCTTAAAAGAAGTGCTCCTGAGTTTCGGCCCCTTCTGCCTCAGATTCTTCTGACGATGAAGCGTTCTGCTCTGACATTGAATGGTGATCAGATTCTTGAACGTACTCATCATCGATGCTGGCATCACTTTCGACTGCAACGTCGTCTTCATTATCCGACATACCAGCTTCCAACATAGCTCTCAATCTTGTTTGCTCAGACTTCAAACTCATCTGAGAAGAAAATGAAATAAAAACATTTAAATATAAATAGGAGTAGGTACTTACACATAAAAATATCTAATTTTTATGTCTATTATTATTGTTCACATATAAATCAGATAACTAACATAAATTTACACTAAATTGTAATGAAAAAAGGTTGAAAACATCTTACCTTGCTGTTTTAGTAAATATGAAAAAGTATAGCACGAGAACCCGCGGTCCTTGCGTTGCAAGTGCATTTGTCACACTGCCTGAAAATCTCTGGGATGCTGTCAGCACACCGCGCGAGTGCACGCGGGTTAACGAGTCAGCAGATCAGGAATTCATTCCTCATACATATTATGTTGGTATATTTTTATCCGTGAGGTTCCAAATTATCACGCAAATAACTTGTTTGTTATCAGTCATTACAGCTTATCAAAAATACACTGCTATGTTCAGACATCTCCCATAGATTGTCTCATAGGTGTTTGCCATAGTTTTCACGCTTGTAGTACGTGGTAGTAAACTATCTAATGTCGCTAAGACACGGTTACATGTCTCTTATTTAAATTTATTGAAATCTGTGGTATTAACTAGTACATTAACATAAGAGAGATTATTTTTTTTATTTTTACAAAAACCGCCTGATTAAAATGACGTTATATTTATATATACAACGTGTCTCAAAATTAAACGATAAGCCAACACCGGAGGATAGACCTGCCCCGGACTAATCGGGGAAAAAAAGAAAAAAAAATATATCCCAATTATATTTTAAGTTATATAAAAAAAATGAAATTCTTCAGAAATTGAGACCGTTTATGATATTTTTCCCTACCATGACCACAATTTTTTAATTTTTTTTCTTTTTTTTTTATAGGCAACCTGAATAGTACTGCTATCTACCACAATTCTTAATAACTCCAGAATAACTCTTGTTTTATCACGAAAATTAATGAAACTTATTTTATTCCCTAAATTTTTTGAAGACTTTTACTTTTAACCAAATTTAACTTAACGTGGTGTAAAAAAAAAGTATGAACACTAGTATGGCAAACACTAGTATTTTTTTTAAAAATTGACGCAACTAACCAACATTCCAAAATGGTATAATACCCTAGGAAAACAAGTTATAAAAAAATATGGGTCTATTATTTCTAAACAGGGGCCAAATTCCTTAAATTGTAATTGTCAGTAATCACTTTTACTACATGCCCAAAATGGGTTCCTGTTACAATTTCTAGGAATTCGAATGGGGCATTAATACCTTAGATGTTAGAGAGAGATAGATAGATAAAGATATTTACGTTAAAAAGAGACAACAACAAGGCAGGTAGAGAAGCTGTTATTATTCTCAGCAAGTCGGTTCAGTACGCTCTGCTCCTTTGTTTACTACGCACCGTTCCCAATTCAACTTACGTGGCCCTCGTACATACTATCGACTTTTGGCTTGGCTTTTTGGACTGGAATCGACCTGCAAATTTAACTGACCTGGCATTATTTGGACTGGAAGTGATCTGCAAACTGAACTGACCTGGCATTATCTTGGACTACGATTGTGTGTTTTGTGATTTAGAGTTCTGGCGCATTTTGGACTGTTTGGCGTTTAACATGCCGCAACCGTACACACCACAGGAATACGCTAATATGCATTTTATCTATGGAGAATGACGATGTAATGCTAACGCTGCTAGCAGACTGTATCGAGAAAGATACCCAAATGCTCAAAAATATCCTGATTATCGAGTGTTTATTAATGTGCATCAAGCGTTTTCGGAGGGTCGTATGCCATCCAATAGGAGAAGCGCTGGAAGACCTAGATTGGGTCGTGATGAAGAAGTTCTCAATGAGATAGAAAATGACTCGACTACTTCGCTACGTGCCATAGAAGAAGCTACAGGAATCCCGAAAAGTTCTGCACATCGAATATTAAAACGTCACAAGCTTCACCCATATCACTACAGGCGTGTGCAGACGTTATTACCGCGGGACTATTCGCTACGGGTCACATTTTGCCGTGTAATGCTGCAAAGGCACAGTGAAGATCCCCACTTCCTAGACAAAATTCTATGGTCGGATGAAACAACGTGCAAGAAAGATGGGTATTTAAATCTTCACAACCTACATCGTTGGAGTAATGAAAATCCACACTTGATGAGACAAGACAAATCCCAATATCAATTCAAGGTTAACCTATGGACCGGCATATTAAATGAAAAAGTAATTGGGCCCTTTGAGTTACAAGGAAACTTAGATGCCAATAGTTATTTAAAATTTTTACAAAATGACTTGCAAGAATTGTCAAACGACGTGCCCTTAAGTGATCTTCAAAACATGTGGTTCCAAAATGATGGTTGCCCAGCACATTATGCCCGTCCTGTGAGAGAATATTTAAATCAAGATTATCCAGGGCGTTGGATCGGGCGACTTGGTCCTATCTTATGGCCACCTCGTTCACCCGATTTGAACCCCCTGGACTTCTTCTATTGGGGTTGTCTTAAAAACAGGGTCTACTCAAAACCCATTGTGACATTGGACAAGCTTCGTCGAAATATCAATCAGGCTGCTGATTACATTAATAGCAGAAGATATGCAAGACAAATAAAACGATCATTTTTAAGGCGATGTCGTGCATGTATTAATGCTGGTGGCAAACAGTTCGAACATTTGCTATAATGTTAATAACTTAATAAATTACACGTGAGACTATTTGTACCATTTGTTTTGAAATATTAAACATTTTTCAAGAACTAATACTTTTATTACACCCGACCGTCATTTGGCCCCTGTTAAGAAATAATAGGCCCATATTTTTTTATAACTTGTTTTCCTAGGGTATTATACCATTTTGGAATTTTGGTTAGTAGCGTCAATTTTTAAAAAAAAACTTGCCATACTAGTGTTCATACTTTTTTTTACACCACGATAAGTTAAAGTTGGTTAAAAGTAAAAGTCTTCAAAAAATTTATGGAATAAAATAAGTTTCATTAATTTTCGTGATAAAACAAGAGTAATTCTGGAGTTTTTAAGAATTGTGGTAGATAGCAGTACTATTCAGGTTGCCTATAAAAAAAAAGAAAAAAAATTTAAAAATTGTGGTCATGGTAGTGAAAAATATCATAAACGGTCTCAATTTCTGAAGAATTTCATTTTTTTTATATAACATAAAATATAATTGGGATATATTTTTTTTTCTTTTTTTTCCCGATTAGTCCGGGGCAAGTCTATCCTCCAGTGTTGGCTTATCGTTGAATTTTGGGACACGTTGTATATTCCTATTTCAACTAAAATATTTATCCAAAATGAAAATATAATATCTTTTTTTTTATAGGATATGGGTGACAAACAAGCACACAGTCCACCTGATGGTAAGTAGTTGCTGCGGCCCATAGACATCTACATCTATCCTCGTTTGCGAATCAAAATGCAGATGCATTATCACCCGTGAGGACTAAGATGGATTGCCTCATTTCCAGTAAAAAGGGCCTCCGGCCACCTGCACTCACCAAGTGAAACGCAGAGGTAAACCTCTACTTCACGCTGGTATTCTGTGAGGTCGTGGTACTACCCCGGTTCGAGCCGGCTCATCCGTGCGACAGCAAAAGCTGCCGCGTGGCTCTACCACTGTTGAACTTTTATATCTTCTGTATGGCAATAGTTTGACGTAGTTCGAAATATTTAGTAACAAAATAAATTATCATTGACGGTTACACATCTCATAATCTGTTGTTTTCTATTTTCGAATAATCTTAACAT